>WUAT03367748.1:0-10386 GCA_010015005.3 Ulmus americana | reverse complement strand
TAATTTCTTATGCAGCTTTTCATCAATCTTGACGACACCTACACATTGGAGAAGCTTAACGAAATTCGTAAGAAATGGGTGGACAACGTTGAGGCAAACGATAAAGACTAAAGCAAATGGGTGAAATACTTTTGTTGTATTTTTTTTTCTTCATTTTATTATTACTTTATGTATTTCTAGACTATTATCTTAGTGATCAATAAAATTACTATTTGTTTAGTTTATAGACTTCTAGATTATTCTTTTAACAGGTGCGCCGTAATTTAAATCACGAGATTCGGCAACTCATGGGAAAATTGTACATTTCCGAATAAATTAAAAAAAAAAAAAATCACTTTTCGCGAGGGTTTTATGTAGAACCCTCGTGGAAACTAGCTTTCCGAAGGGTTCTATGTAAAATCCTCGTGAAAAGAAGGTTTCTGCGACAGGTAACCCTCGCAAAAAGTCTTCTATCGCGACGGGTAATCGACATGAAAAGTACTCCTCACCGTTTTGATTCTGCATCACCAGTTACGAAAACGGTATTTAAACCCTCGCGAAAACCTTTTCGCATGGGTTGAAAACTCGTGCGAAATTCCTTTTTTGTAGTAGTGCGTGTTAGCCCGCCTCGTAATATATGTTGGTCGACATGACCAGTCTAACATATTTAATCTATTTGCTATATTTGACTCATTTGACCCGTTAAATCCGTTCAACTCATTTGACTTATACACTACATAAACATAAATAAAGTTTCAAATAAACATAAATTAAGAGTTAAATAGTTTATCACAAAATATCAATACAATAAACAAAGTTCTTAATTCCTCACTAAAGTTATAATCAATAAATTCTCAAGTGTGAATAAGTTATGTTATATATTTTTTTAAAGAATTTTCTTTCTACTTTTGTTTTTTATCTTTTATGTAAAATAAATAATACTTTTAAATATCTATTAATAATTTTAATCATATACAGTATATAAAGGGTCAATTATGTGCCAGCTTCGTGTCACACGGGTTGACCCTAACCCGACTCAAAAATTTCATATCAAACGGGTTAATCCAAATTTGATCCACTACCTCAAAATATTAACCCTAACGTGCTAAATTCTTATCGTATTCGAGTCGTGTCATCGTGTCATAACCCAAATTACCACCCATTTGCTAAAGTGGGTAAATTTAGGAAAATCCCGTTGTACCATGTAATTTTCAAAATATTCGATTTGAACCCTATTTTTGGAGAACTTCAGCTGGGTACTCCAAAATTTAATTTAAATTCATCACAATATTCTTTACTGTTCAATTTTTTAAAAAAATGACAATAATCTACTCTTCAGTTTTGAATTAGAAATATTTTATAAAGTAAAAACTATTCTAAAAAACAATTAGAAAGCATAAAACTAATAAACAAATACCCTTATATTTACCTTTTTAATTATTTTTAAATATTTGTAAAATTTGTATTTTTAAAAAATATAAATAATAAAGGGTATTAGAAAATTTTAGTGTGCCCAACAACTAAACCCCTCCAAGTCTAATATTTTGATAACTACATGGTACATGTACGAAAATACCCAATCAAATTTATAAAAGACAAATATAAGCGTGGACAAAAATCGGCCATGCATTAGAAATTGTATATAGCTTATATATATATCAATAAAATCAAAAAGAAAAAATATGTCTGTGGGGTATAGAGATATATTTTCTTTTGCTTTCTTACATGCCAAACAAAAACAAAGCCGGCCGAAATCCATCCTACTACAACTTTGAACGAGGAAAAAGAAAGTTTTGACTTTGTGTGGGAGACAAATATGGCCGACATCGCCTTCCTTCACTTTGTTCATCTCCTTTATAAGCACCGGTAGGTGATGCGTACCAATCTCTCTACTCTCTTAGAACAAGATTTTCATATATTATAAAACCTTCCAATTTTCAATATCATATAAATAATCCCATGAAGCTAACGTCCCATGTTGATCTTTTTCCACTATCAAAATCAAATCGTAAAAAAAGAAAAAGAGAATAAAACTATACAGCTAGACCAGACAAAGATTAGTTGATTAATTAAATCTAATTAATACCGAATATATAAAATCTAGGAATTATAGTGTACATATAAAATCAACATGTGTGATTTGTAATGTGTTGATCGTAGTCTTGCTTTTGTGGACTTAAGAAATTTTTTGTTAATAGATGTTCTGATGATATATATAGATGTAGTAAAGATTACTTTTTTTTTTCTGCTAATTGATAGAAAAACAAAGCTTATTAATATAATAACTAATCTTCTAATTAAAGTAAAGCAAAAGTCACAAAGTGGTAGAAAATCTTTGTCTTTAAAGACCAAAACAGAAGAAAGAAAGAAACATTAAATTATTAAACTGCATATAGATATAGGTGACCATGTCCAGATGGTTTGGTTTTCAAAAACATCTATGAAGGGGGGCAGGCATCCAATGTGGTTGACATACAATAGTTAATTAAAAAAAATTAACTCTCTCTTTTTTTAATTATTTTTTATTTTATCTATATATATGGTGAAAAAGTTATTAGTTAACTCTCTTTGATCTATGTTTATGCTCCCTATCTCCCCCTTGAAATATGCTAGCTAGGGACAGTTTGAAAGTTTGGCAATCAGTACTTTACCCACAAAAACTTGTCTCCTTAATGATCTCTATCATTGTGTTCATTTAGGGTTGTTGTAGAATATGATGATTCTTATCAATCTCTTATTAGTCACATTTTTTAAGTTGGTTATTTAGCTTTAATTTTTCAGTGATCGACATTCATCCTGCTGGTCTAAGACACTATTTACAAGAGTTAAAAGAATAAAACTTAGAAAATTTAATCATTACACACACACATACATCTTCACTAGTTATAAGATTTCAATTTTTGCACATAGCAGTTTATTTTATTTTATTTTTTGAAAGTGTAGTTTATTAAATTAATTAAGTTTTTTTCTCATTTTCAATATGTCTATATAATGACATTAATAAATATTTATTATTGCTAATGTCAAAAATTAGGTCAGCAGTCAATGCCGAATTACGTAAACAAATCTGGTCAGAGTTGGCAAGAAATAGCTAATGTTGTAGCTGGGTAAGTTGGCAAGGAATAGGGATGACAATTTTTCTGCAGGACATGTCCCTACTCCTAGAAAAAATGCATATCATATCACCAAAAATGTCTTATCGAAATAATACGATAACACTTTTCGTCATGTTAAGGAAAGTGGTGTTATTGTATCTCGAGGTAATTTACATAACACTTTTCTTATGTTATGACACGATTATAATATACCATAACACTTTTTATGTATTATTTTATGAATTTTATATCATGAAAAGAGACTTATTATTTACAATTTAAATAACACTTTGTTACTGTTATAAAAAATTGTTATAATATACTGTACTATAACACGTTTTACTTCTTATGTTATAGTTTTTATATGTTCTAAATATACTTATAATTAACACTTTACATAACTTTTTTAATTTGTTATGAACTACATTAGTATAATGTATGATAACACTGTTATTATATTATATTATAGTTTTTATATCTTTAAAATATGCTTATTTTTCACATTTTATATAACATTATAAACTGTTATGAGCTCTAGTTATAGTATAATTTATGATAATACGTTTTACTTAATATGACACCTTTTGAAAGAAAACATTACCAAATAAAACAAATAATATAAAAATATATTATCTATCACAAATATTCAATATTAGTATCAAAATTACAAAATATATCTAACCCTAAAAAGTAAACATCCAAGTCTGAAACATCCAAAAAACTTGGGCAAAGAGTTACATGAATTCCGACCGAATATGAATTTTTCAAAACAAGCCAGTAAATAGCTAGTCCAAAATATCCCAAGTCAAGCTTAAACATCTGCAAAATAGAACATGAAAAAGAGATAAGCATGAATCCAAATACAACTTAAAATCTACCGAGTTACATTTAGAACTTATTGACCACAATATAAATTAATCACATGCATACAGGCACACCAACTATACATCTATACTGATAAGAAAAAGAGGAAGGCGAAGGAAATAAAGAAAATATAACAATAGGTCAGCTAGTATTTACAAACACTAACAATAAATATATTTTAACAGGGATTTATTACTTGTGATTGTTCTAGTTGCCAACAGTGAAAGTTCATTGCTGTCACATACACCTCTGCAACAAATATTGCTACCAATATACAACATATTTATCATTCAAGCAAATTTAGAGTAGCTAACAGGATATTTACATATCAGAGACACTACACAAAATCCCCCTAACTATGAATAAAACATCTTACAAGAGTATGCAAGAGAAGTTAAAGCCTGTTAGTTTAGGATAGTATGCAAACTATATATTCTTCCAAGTTTCACATTAACAATCTGACTTTAAAGGAAGTAGTTTCAAATAGACTAGATCAAAAACCACAATAACAGAGTACAAATATGATATACAAAGCATAAATCAATACTCAAAGGAGAATCCATATATGTCAACACAATTAATTAGCAAGGATTAAGTAAAGCAATATACATCTTCAACACAGTTGATATAGCAGCTATTCAATTTTGCAAAGCTGTGTACGGATTCCAAGCAAGCCCTTTAAATTGTCAATACTTACTGATGAAACAGATTTTAATTTTCTCATAACATCTTCAACCACTTGCTGAACTAATATAGACTCTGACCTTACATGTATTGAAGAGAAGTAGTAGTTAATTAGCAAGAATTAAGTAAAGCAATATACATGATTAGTGATCTAATATTAATAGGAAAATACTTACTTGCCTCGTGAATCCCACCCTGAAAGACCAGCTGCATCTGTCAAAGCTAGTCTCCACTCTCGAACTTTGTCCATTTTGTCTTTGAAGCATTCTTCATGTTTAACAAAAGCAACATCATAAGTCTCCTTTTGATACCGAATATGTGATGGATATATGCCATAAAAGATAAGCATAACAATCTGATCGTTTACTTTCTTGCATTTGAGTATGTGCACTAGTTCATCCAAACACCAATGAGAATCGGCATAGTTTTTGGAGAAGATGATAATTGAAAACGCTAATTCTTCAATTGCCTTTGGAAGTGCACATGAAATGTCATCCCATTTGTCAGGACTGACTTCATCGATATAAGCTTTGATCTTCTTTTGGCATAATGAAGAATAAAGATGGCTGGTAAAACTATTGCAGGTTTCACCTCTAAAACTAACAAACACATCATACTTGCGTAGGCTTGGATCGGCTATGGAAGCAGAAGAGGCAGCCATACTCAAATCTCAAAAAGAAAAGGTTTATTTATGTTCAAAATGAGCAAAACTCTAAAATTGAAAACACTTCAACAAAAATTGCCTTCTTTTTCTTCTACCCATTTTAGTATTGGAAACCATCACGTTGGAAAAGCAAACTACCAATTTACTAACACACATATATAATAGTTAAATTTTAATTGGTTCAAATACCTCTTAAAATTTAGAAATTAACATATTGCCATCTAAAATTGAAAAATTGCCCAAATACTTCTTCAAATTATTATTCATTGATTTTTTGTGTAAATTTGTCAATTTCAAATGGTACCCAATGAACAATAAATTCATGAAATATTTAGATTAATTTTCGAATTTATATAATATATATATGATTTTTGGTGCAAATATCCCTCAATGTTTGCTCGCTTTTACATGTTGTCACCTAAAGTCAAAAATTAACGCAAATACCTCCTAAACTTATATTTTCTTGACAATTTTTTAGCAAGTTTAGGGGGGTATTTACATCCAAATTGCTAAAAAAATACAAGTTCATAGGGTATTCACGTCAATTTCTTACTTTAGGGGACAACATTTAAAAGTACGCAAACATTAAGAATATTTGCACCAAAAAAGTTTATATATATTCGCACAAACTTTAACAAACATTTGAGCCCATGAGACTAGATTTTAATTAAAATAATTTTAAATATAACAGGACCATTTTTCAACTGCCAGAAGCCAATGACAACCCTTCTAAAAATCCATCTTTTTTTCTTTCTCAATTACATTTGAACTCTCACAATCTGTAAATCATTGGCATTCTCCAAGGATGTCAGCTATATATTTATTGTTTAAACTACCAACTACTGTTTCAGAATGCTTCAAAATCACAAAGCACTAAGAAAGACATCCTGCCACGTTATTTCTGACATGCATTAGCTCTACAACTCCATACCATTTCTATCTCTCTTCAAGAAACATGGTCTCCACATATATTTCCTGTCTTTACGCCTACTCCATTTTACCAGAAAAAACCTATTAATATCTGAAACCTACTATGAGTACCAATTATATAATCCTCCACTTTCCCACTTCCCAAAATAGTCCACAACAATCCAATTTCTCCTTATTATATAAAACTATTATTATCAATAACATTAAAGACTAAAAGGAATTGGGAAAAAAATTCAGTAACTTTATAATAAGAAAGCTATTTTCCAAACATATTTAAACATGCACATCATGTTGACAATTGAAATCCACTAACTTAGATGAAAACGTACTTTTCAAAAATATAAACAGAAATAATTATCCCCAGGACATATGTGCAACCTATTGTTAAAAAAAAGCAACTATCAATATTAGACTTAGGACCAAAGAAAAATTAGAAAGTGTGACTCATTTTGTTAAATCAAATTCATAAAAGCATTAAAATTGATTAACACGAATATGTACATGACGTCTTATCTTAATACTAGTAAGGGTGAAGGTTTTTTATTTTATTTTATAAAGAAAGTCTAATCATTCTCTGCACAAGCAGTAACTCCTTGCCACTAGAGACAGCAGTCAGTTAAAAGTTAAATTAAATGACCATTAGGAAATGCAAATTACCTGGTAAAGTTGAGGACAATTGTCATCAAACCCAAAAACAAGCAATGATACTCCAAAAGGCCTCACACCACTGCCCAAAAAGAAAACAAAATTAGTAACATCAACAACACAACAAGAGATAGATATGTATTCACGCGCATACATAGCCTATAAAAGGCAATCTCTTCAGCAAAATGTATTCCAGAAGCCAAGAAAAGAGAAATAAAATACTACTACTTTTTCTACTTCTCTCCCATCTATCAACTTCCCTCAATCATTTCCCACTATCCAATAAAGCAAACTACCTTTACCACTCCTACAAAACCTTCACGTGCCCTTGTCTTCTTTTTCCTTCAAATTCAACTAAAACCAATTATATAATCCTCCACTTTTCCACTTCCCAAAATAATCCACAACAATCCCATTTCTCCTTATTATATAAAACTATTATTATCAATAACATTAAAGACTAAAAGGAATTAAGAAAAAAATTCATTAACTTTATAATAAGAAAGCAATTTTTCAAACATATTTAAACATGCACATCATCATGTTGACAATTGAAATCCACCAACTTAGATGAAAATGTACTTTTCGAAAATATAAATAGAAATAATTATCCCCAGGACATATGTGCAACCTATTTTTTTTTAAAAAAAAGAGCCACTGTAGGATATTAGAATTAGGACCAAGAAAAATTAGAAACTGTGACTCATTTTGTTAAATCAAATATAAAAGCATTAAAATTGCTTAATATTCGTACATGACGTCTTATCTTAAAACTAGTAAGGGTCAAGTTTTTTTTTTTTAATTAAAAAGTCTAATCATCCTCTACACAAGCAGCAACTCCTTGCCACCAGAGCCAGCAGTTGGTTAAAAGTTAAATTAAATGACCATTAGGAAATGTAAATTACCTAGTAGAGTTGAGGACCATTGTCATCAAACCCAAAAACAAGCAATTATACTCCAAAAGGCCTCACACCACTGCCCAAAAAGAAAAAAAAAAAATAGTAACATCAACAACACAACAAGAGATAGATATGTTCAGCAAAGTCATTTACCAAAATTCCATGTCAACAAACTAATGTGAATTTAATAAACTGTAATGCATTTTCGAGTTTCTTAATTTGCAGCATTAATATTCACACCCCTCCTCCCCAAAAACACCTTAGCTGCTTCTATCCTAACTGATATTCCATCTTCGGTTAAAATTTTAGAAGCTACTTGATCTTGGAAAAAACAAATATGGAAAACAGATTTTCCAGCCATGCCCACAAAAGGAAAAACAGCAAAAAAAGAGCCAAGGTACTTTATCTATTCCTCTCTCTATCTCTTTTCATATTCCTGTATAAACATTGATTTTGGTAAGCTCTGTCCCATTCTTATTTTAAATGTTAGAAACTCCTAACTATGGAACATGATTAGAGATTTTAGTCCCAAATTCCATATTTAGCCATGTCCCTATTGCAATTTCCAAAAGAGACCTAAGATTCAATGACATAGCAGTAAAGGAATAAGATTCAAATCTGGTTCTTTTTAGATGAATCTTTAACATCAAAAGAGAATTACCGTATCAAGCTTCCAGAGAAACAACAATCCAAAGAAAGATAAAAGAGTTGTTGGGGACTAAACCGAAGGCATTCCAAGAAGAAACACCTCCAACAATAGCAGCAAGCTGAAGGTTTCTTTGAATGGCACCAAACGTAGCATCCACCGGTGATAGAAGAGATGAAGTTTCTATTCCATTCAACTTTAGCTCATCCAAACTATAAAGTCTTTGGGGTACCTGAACCACAACTTTCCCAAAATGAAACTTCTTCCCTTTTGAAACTGATACGAAATATGAAAAAGTAGATTTTGAAACAAAATTGCCTAGCAGCGCCAAAGCATCGAAGCCCACCAGGCTTGCCTTGCAAATCCTTGACAAGTGAGAGTGCTGCCTTCTCATCTCCCTTGGTTAGCTCTTCATCAACCTTCTCCAACACTAGTCGTCTTGAAACACTAACCTCGGACGAACAAACGATACCAAAACAAGGGGATTTTAAGCGGGGAAAGTGCTGCAAGCCAACATGATGAAGCATCAAACTGCCCATTAACCATGAAATTAAGCTCTCACAAGAATACTCTTATAACAATGTATTTTGTGACTTTTTTTGTGTCTGTTATGAGCCACAAAAAGTGGACAATATTATTATGAAAAAGTAATTCGAAGTTGGTGAACACGAATGATTGCTTCGATTAAATATGATTCAGACTATTTAATTACATATAAAGACAAAACTAGCTCAAAATCTCCTTTAATTTATCTTCAAAATCCAAATAAAATCCCTAATTGAAAATTAAAAGGGGAAAATGCTTTTAACAAAAAGGAAATCAACGCATTTAACAAAAATGTACTTAATAAAATCCCTCTTCTCTATCTTTCAAATCTGAAGGACAAAACAAATCAATATAACTCCATTCACAAAAGTCATATTTCGAATCAAAGACAAAGAGAATCAAAGAGTATTCTGAGAAAATTTCAATTTCAGAACCTAGGGCAAGAGATATGAGAGCAAGTGTAGAGAGATTTGGGATAACAGCGAGAGGGAGAGCGACAAGACTTACTAGATGATGGGCCTTGAGTAGATGACCGGACTGCTTGACCAGAGGTGGAGGTTAGACCGGATTTGGAGGTGGAGGTCGAAGGAAACTGAGGAGAGAGCTTGGGTTGGGTGTGTTTCTTTCTTTCTTACTGAAGTATTTTTTTTCCCAAGTGTTTTTTCCCCTGTTGGTTCTACACGTGACTTTTGAGGAACAAAGTGAAAAAACTTCTCTTTCATAACACTTTCATCTGAGCGCCTTTTTTCCCCAAAAAAAAATTAGTTTGCCGCCTTTAATTTCTTGATAGTATAACACTTTTTCAAAAGTGTTATGTAGAAGTGATATGGTACACCTTTTTTCTAGTAGTGTTTGGCATTTGCTGAAGGGCTTCAACTAGAGGAATGTTGATATGTAGCTGTTTTAGAATTTCCAAAAATTTGTCGAATTGCTTATCCTGGTTGGCTTTCCTCAATCTTTGTGGAAAAGGTGGAGGAGGTACTTTAGGTACAAGCTTGAGAAATTTTTGTTTTGTTAGAATAACTGGAGAAATAGCTAGAGAAACTTCTTTATCTTTATCCCCTGCTCAAATTTCTTTTTCAGGCACTTTGTCTTTGGTTTTGTTCTCAGATTGTCCATCATCCTTCTCAGCTGGAATTTTGACTGTATTTCCACTCCTAAGAGTTATAGCCTTGGCATGCTCCTTCCCATCCCTCTTAGGAATTTCAGTATTACTGGGCAATGAACCACTCGGCCTTGAACTCAGAGCATTGGCTAGCTGCCCCATTTGGTTTTCCAAATTTCTCAATGCCATCCCTTGACTTTGAATGTGAGCTTGCTGAGTCGACATGTGAGTTTCAGTCTTTGAAATAAATGCCTTTAACATAGACTCTAAAGACATATTTGGCTCTTGGGCAATTGGCTGAGCTTGCGGTTGAACTGGAGCTTGATACT
>WUAT03367637.1:0-10387 GCA_010015005.3 Ulmus americana | reverse complement strand
TGCTTGAGAGTTCTAGTTTTAGATTAAAGTGCCCACACACTTATTGCTCCTTGAGAAGGTGAATAACAGAGAAGATCGAGTGGTATAGAATCTGCGGTGCTAGGATGTCACAGCAAGGACGTTCGTGATTCAGAGAATGAAGGAATGAGAGTTTTTGATATACCGTGACTATAAGTGTAATTATCTAAAACTCATTTGGTGATTATTTGTATATTAGCTTGTGTATGATGATCATGTAGGTTGTTATAAAAAAATTTAAATTATATTCCGCTGCATTATCACGATAACATTAAATAACAATCCAACAATTGGTATCAGAGCTGTCTTACACTAGCATAGCACATGATTTTATGCCTTTCATATGAATTCAATGCATTTCATGAATAAACCTTTGGTGTAAACTTAACCTCATAAAACTGTTAAACTTTTGAAAGCTTATACTTTCGTAAAACATTGTTCCGAATTAAAACTCTGTTCATTTATTTTGGGCCCTTGTGTCCCCACCAGGCGTGCTACCAAGAACTTTTCGGGAGGGCCAGTCTTGACAAAATCCAAGGTCTAATACATTATGTTTTCACCCAAACTCCCACAGGGTAACCTCACGCGATCAGCAAAGGCGGCAATCACCTCGATAGGTCGAAGCCTAGAAGAATGCCCTTTGTAATGAAGAGGATCGGTACAACAAAATCTTCTATAAAAAAATTCTTTCCTTAGATTTAAAACTTTCCCATCTTAAAACTTACTTTTGAATAAAAATTCTTGGCTCGATCATAACAAAGCAAAATCATTCATGTAGTGTTGGAAAAACTCTTTAAAACATGTTTTTCTTGTATGTATAATGTTTTAACTTATGTAAACTTGGAATCTTGCCAATGAGAAACACATATACTATCACAGTCACATCACTTTCATTTCAACCACATAGATAATATTCATATTGCAGTCCATACTTATTCACCTTTGCAACTTAACACATCATCTTATCATCACAACATTTACATTCACCTTCACATTTAACAATACAACATTTACATTCACCTTCACATTTATCAATACGACATTTAACATATTAGGTACACTGTACACACTTTTTGAAAACAAGTTTTGTTCCATATTGTAGGTGAGGTTTATACTTACCTTTTTGGTGTGCTCCAAATAATTCCTTCACCTTACGAAACTCGGCCTAACACAAGGAGCGTACACAATCATATTCTATTCACCGAACCATGTTTCGAGAATAACATTCCACACATAACATACAATCAGTGACAAGAACTTCGCTTCTAACACATAGACCATTCCATTTGAATTCTGCTTTGTTAGGTGTGCGATCAAAGTCCCACATTGGCCAGAAGTGAGAAGGATCATAGGTTTATAAGTATGGACAATGTCTCCATTGGTATGATGACTTTTGGGTACAGTCCAAAAGCAAAGTCATGAGGGCTTAGGCCCAAAGTGGATAATATCATATCAATATGTAAATATATGTGGGTCCGTACTTATAACATGTGGGATATGCGGTGTGCATATTCCCAACAAAGGTATCAGAGCTAAGTCCCAAACTTTTCCATGTGGATGAATTCCCTGGAATGTCAAACAAAGGTGGTGGGCCCCGGTTAGCTCATGATGGGTTCCATGGATGAGTTCTATTGGACAGGTAATGTGCTTCGGATACTTCATGGACGTGTCCAAACCCCAACACGATGAAGAGGAGTTGACCTGGATAGAGTAAGCTCTCGAGGCAGGTAGTGCTCAATGTAAAATGTGTGCCCTCAACACAGTAGAGTGGAGAATCCTGGTTGGTAGCGATTGGACAAAAGGATGATCATTTAAGGGGAGGCTCGATGCTCTTTTATTCGAGGGGAGGATTATTATGTGTGCAACAAAAATCCCAAATTGGCTAGAAGTGGTGATGATCAAGGGTTTATAAGTATGGACAATATCTCCATTAGTTTGAGGCCTTTTGGGTAAAGTCCAAAAGCAAAGCCATGAGGGCCTAAGCCCAAAGTGGACAATATCATACTAATATAGAGATATGTGCGGTCCATACTTATAACAAGTGGGTCATGTGGTATCAGAGCTAGGCCCCCGACTTAGCCATGTGGATGAAATCCACCGAAAGCCAAACGAAGGTGGTAGGCCTCGGTTAGCTCGTGGGGATCCATTTTTGAGCTTTGTTGGACAGGCATTGTGCTCTGGATGTTTCACATAAGGCATATGCCCCAATGTGATGGAGAGGAGTTGAATTGGATAGAGCGAGCTCTCGAGGCAGGCGGTGCTCAATTGCTTCACATAAGGTGTGTGCCTCAATGTGGTGGAGATGAGTAGTTGGCCTCAATGGAGTAGGGATCATTCCTAATGAGGAAGATGGATGGATAGAAAATCATTTGAGGGGAGGCCCGGATTATGATGGTACTTTGTTCGAGGGGACGATTGTTAGTTATGCTACCAAAAACCCATATTGGCTAGAAGTGGTGAGGATCAAGGGTTTATAAGTATGAACAATATCTCCATTGGTATGAAGCCTTTTGAGTAGGGTCCAAAAGCAAAGCCACAAGGGCCTAGACCCAAAGTGGACAATATCATACCAATGTAGAGATATGTGTGGGGCCATACTTATAACAAGTGGGATATGTGGTGTTCATATTCCCAATATACTTAAAAGTTGATTTCTTTGAAAAACTTTGATTTAAAAGAGTTCCTTTTAATTAACACCATTTTTAAAATTAAAATTTGGTTCTGAACTTAATCTCCATATTTTACACTTAATTTCTAAAAATTATATCACACTTTTACCAAATTTTGCCCAACATGACCCCTGTCACCTAAATTGTTCATAACTAATTCACTTTATGTCCAAATTTCTTGAAATTAATTTTAAAAGTTTTCTAAGACACTAGGGGTTCCAATTTGATTATTTTAACTTTATCTTTGACTTCAAAAATCCCCAGTTTAATACTTCCTTACCCGAAAATGTTTGATCTTATACCAATTGACCTTTCTGAATTTAAAATATTATAACTTACTCATTTGGAAATTATTTTATTTAAAACCGATCTTAATATTTTTCCAACTTCTATAGAAATCTACTATAAAAATATTTAATAAAAAAAAAGTTTCCTAGCTATATAAATCATATTGAAAAAAGAGACCAAAATTCTAGGTTTTTGTCAAATTTCAGAGTTTCAAGCAACGTTTTTAAAAGATTTATTTAAGCCATCAAATGACCTTTAAAATTTCAAAAACTCTCCATTCTACTCATTAATACTTTGAATTTTATCTAATTGTTTTTTCATGTTCAGGAAAAATCCACAAGTATTTCATTTTAACATATTTTTAGCCTTATCTTTTATAAATTGTGCAAATCTACCTCCCACTGAGCAGTTTGTCTTTTGAGTCCTCTAACATTAATTTTACTCAGACATTTGTTTTGAAAGTTTAAGAAACGAATCGATACTTATCAAGATTTTTGGCAAGCTATCATGAGCATAATTTGGAGTCCATTTGATCATTTAAATGTTGCATTCAAAATAGGGTTCCAAATGATTCTTTGCCCAAATTTTCACTTGACAAATAAAACTTCAAGTATATAACATTCTATCTTCTTTGTTGCATGTAGAATCTAACGCATCTTCTCCATATAAAATCACATTCTTTTTTCAAATTCACATGCAAACACATAAGCTTGTCTTCATTGTGGTTCACTTACCAAATTGAAAACTACCAAGAATCACCTAACATATTCACCATCAAAACACATTAAAAACATAGCTTTATTTAAGCTTGTTTTCAACCAAAATTTCAAAGATTAAATATGCATTCTTTCTTACCTTGCTTAAGCTACAATTTGAGTTAGAAATTTTGCAGGAAATGGTGTTGGAATCACCAAAACTCCCTCTTGCTCCAACCTTAGGTATGTTCGGCAAGCAAGCTTGAGAAAGAGAGTGAGTGCATGTATGGGAAAAAATCCGTATTGACAATTTTACCCTCCAAACGAGTCAGCTGGCCCCATGCCACATCATACTAAGGTTGGGTTCAATGTCATGGCCTATCCACGTGGGTTCAACGTGACAGCCCAGTTCTTTTGACTCTATGCCACGGCCTACCAAGGGTCCTACACTCAAGCCCATGGCTCTATCACATGGCTTAGCTTCAATTGACTCTACACTAGTCCCATCTCATGGAAGGTCCATCCTTCAAATGGCCCACTCCACAGGTCAGCCCATCCCATGCGTCGCTCTACTCTACGGTACACCTAGCCCTATGGGTCGAGTCATCCTACGGGTCAGATCACTCTATGGCTTGGGTCACTCTATGGGTCAAGTCAGCATACGAGTCGGGTCATCCTACCTCAGATCGGGTTACCCTCTAATGGGTGTTTCTTGGCATTTCATGTCACTCTACATTAACTCATTACTTAGGGGGTTACATGACATTGAGTGCTCTTTTGATGGATATCAATGCTCCATTATGGCCATCAGTTCATGACTCTTCAGTCTACTAAGTGTAGAGCCAACAGCTAGTCTCATTAATGAGTGTAACTGTTGACCCCTCACATTAACTTATTAAAAGCCTTCTTAACTCCCCTTTTCTTATAAATACTAGGAGTATCCCCCACAATAGGATATGGTCTCTTGATTTCCCAGATCTACATATGATCTTCGGCATGCCATTTCTCCTTTGAGAGCTCTCCATATTATCTAATATCTCCATAATTGGTACCAACGTTCCTAGGATCTCTCCATCTCTGATTCCCTCAATGGGAAACACCGCCGATGTAGCGCCAAGTTCTAGCTTGGCTATCGCCTTCCGCCACACCCAAATCTCCCAGTCATAGTAACGCTATTATGTCTTTACATATTCTCTTGGATCTCATCCTTTCTTCTGTTATCTAACTTGACCGTCGGAGTTCCTTTAGCCGGTAGCCCCCCCTCCGGTGTCAAGGACTTCACGATCACATCTGATTTCTTTGTCTCACAAGCCAAATAGGTTGCCGATGTCTCCGTCATCACAAGAAATTCAATTGTAGAATTCTGACCGTCTATAATTTGGTGCCCACCATGGGGTATTGGCAATTCATCTTCTACAACTGACTTTCCTCCTTGACAGAGAGCTCAGACACTCCACCCACCATCGACCTCATTGCTCTGACTACTCAAGTCCAAGAGAACTCCAATCACTTTATGACTTTGGAGGATGAGAACATAGCTCTACGCCTTGAGAATCGCACTCCCCAAGACCATGTCCAACAGCTCTCCGCTATTGAGTCTACGCCTCAGCAGCACCATGACTCTAGGTTCCAGATCTTGGTTCCTCCGATGCAACCACTCGTGACTCTGGAACTTGGAAGCACATTCTCTCAGCCTCTGGGCCTTCAGTCTACCATCATCGATGGCTCTATGTCCGCTTCACTCACTAGTATACTGGTCATAGATGGCTCTATGCTGGTTCCACCTAGCTCTACAGTCGACCTCGTCATGTCTCAAGCCGTGTTGACAGGGTTCCAACATTGCAGGCTACGTTGAACCCATTCCTCCAACTGACCATGCTACCAACCTACCAGCAGATGTCTGCACACGACATCCGGGCTCCAATCTACACTCTGCTTCCATCCATGGCTTGTCAAGTCTAACAACCCCTTCCACCCTTCACTAGTATTATCAACCCAGCTTTACATGCTACGATGGGTGGAAGACTAACACCCCTAGTCACCAATAGCGTAGACGTCTTCTTCTCCACCACCACTCTCATAGAGCTAGTAATGGTAAAGAGGCTAGCTGACACAGAAGACATGACCCAATGGATCCACAGAATCCCCACTCCACTCAAGAAGAGTCAACCAAATAGCTATTCCTACTCTCTATTTGTAGACTCTATCGTCCATATAGAGATGCCCAAGAAGTTCTCCTTTCCCAACAAGAAACTCTATGATGGCACTACAGATCCCATATATCACATTGCATCCTACAAGCAACGTATGTTCACTGCTAATATACCATGAGAACTTTGTGAAGCTTGCATATGCAAGGGCTTTGGGTCTAGCCTAATGGGTCCCGTCCTACAATGGTACACCAATCTACCAAATAACTCCATCTCCTCCTTCGCTCAGCTCATAGACACCTTTTTAGAGCAGTTTACCAGTAGCAAGAAACTCTCTGGAGACCTCTATCACATCCTGCAATGTCGCGCTGAGCCACTCCATAACTACGTCAGTCGCTTTAACCGAGAAAAGGTTTCCATTCCATTATGTAATCAGGAGACTCCAGTCAACACCTTCAGAAAGGGATGGCTCCCTAATAATAAGCTCTACAAGGAACTCATTAAGTTCAATTGCACCACCATGGAAGACATCTTGGCCCGAGCTTGGGTCAAGATCAAATGGGAAGAAGACGAGCGCTATAGCAGCCATCGTTTATCCAACGACAGTCGCACGGAGGAGCGATGATCCAAGCAACCCTTCTAGTCGTCTGACAAGCGGACCAACTTCTGCTCCTCGAGCCTTAATTTATGGCACCAAAGAGGGGATTAGCGCATGACATTCATCACTCATTTGATAGGCCCTCGTCCAGGTCTAGTGCTCACACTACAACACTGAAATGAAATCCACCTTAAGCTATATGATATATCACTTCTGAACTCTACTTAAACTTTGAACTTTGTCTGTAAGTTTTTGAGTGTTGAATAATTTTGGCTCAGGCCATCAACTATGTTTTTCTAGCTCTCATATCATGCAAGTGTTTTGCAAGCCACCACCTTCACTCTATAGGGAGTCTCACTCACTCTAATTTTCACATGTTTGTTTTTCTCATCAAACAAGTACTGACTTAAGCATTGAAGCCGTCGGCCACCCTTACCATTTTTCCTTTTTGCAGTTGTCCAGGCAACTCAACCACTCAACACAACAGGGATTCCTTCACTCTACACTATTTGTTTTGTGTTTACTCATGTCGAATGAATACTAACTTGAGCGTCGGAGGGCCGATGACATGTGTTTTTGCAGGTCGGCTAAACACCAATAACGGGGGACATGCTGACGCCAATCCACACTTGTCCATCCTCTACCCTAGCCGGCTCTACGCTAAATCGAATAACCATACATCCAGACTCTAACTCATTCTCCTCCTCAAACTCCTCTAAGTCAAGCTCCAAACTCTCATTTGGCTAGACCTCCTCACTAATACCTCATGTACTCAAGCTCATGTGTTCATCAACTCGAGCCATAGTAACCTCCATCTCCTCTCTCTTCTTGTTGCTCCCCTAATAGGAGTCTACCTCCTCATCTGACCCAACAATGACGACATCATTGCTAAATTGCAACCTTCGGCTCATCATAAGGCCTCCCAACATGGATCCACAAATGCAAATGTTGAGAAGCAACCCCCTCCGCTTGACTTAGTGTCAAGCCAACATTGCCAAAATTAAGTTCTTGTAAAATCAAAACCCCGCTTGACAAGAACCCTATCCAAAGGTCCACTCAGCTCTACACAATCAAGAACCCAATGACCCACATTAGGTTAACTCGACCTCAAAAGATGCCAATGATCTTCACTCTATGCAACTTTGAATACTTGTTTTAACAATATTGCTGAGCATTGTCAAGCCAATTTTCAGCTATCTTGGCTTGAACTAGAAGAACCAACCTCCAATTCCTTTTGCCCCAAGATGTTGAGAACAAAATAACCTCACTCGACACCTATGTCGAGCCAACCCTACCAGAACCAAAGTCTCGCTCGATCCGCATTGATCCAAAGCCTACTTAGACTCAACACCACGGTGAGCCAGTCCACAAACAAGCTAAGTCAAACTTTTCTCACCCATACAGACTAAAACCCACAAACTACTCCTTTTTCAACCAAGAGCCAGCAAGAAAAATTAAAAATTCTAAAAAATCTTAAACAATCAAACAACACAAATCCAGCCCGAATGCACTTGCAAATTTTCATCGCAACTTCGTGCCTCCCAAAAACACGTAATCCAAATTCCAAATAACCTCAAATCCCAATAAAATCCTTAAACCCAAAATAAGCTTTAAAACACCTTGTAGAGGCTAAATTCTACAATTAGATTTGTTTGGGCACCAGTAATCTGTAAACCAAACAAGAAAAAAAACACATAAACGGGATAACTTTGACACTGGGGTGGTGCCGGCCAAAGTTACTCTGACGCCCAAGTCAGTCCAGAAATAAAATGGAGAAACAAGTAAAAATAGAGATAACAAAGTATATTGAATAAAGTTTACCAAATAGCTGTGGAATAATAAAGATTCGTCCAGAATCGAGATCGACAAGATGATCAGGAGATGGACAGTTATGGATTAGTAAATCAGAGTAGTGCACGGAGTCAAATAGTGGTGAACTAGCGGTGGCGTAAAAGTAGTTCTGAGTTTAGTAATGTGAATATTGGATGCAGATTAGCCTTACCAGAGGCTGTTTTACTTGCTTTTATAGGACTTATGGGACTTCCCGTTGAAAACTCAATCGTGGTCTGTTCAAATCAGAAACGGCCCGTGAAAATTATTCAACTGATTGAGCAATTATTACGCAGGTCATTTGATAAAGCCTTGACAATTTTGACTTCGTTATATTCCGTTCGGACGAAGTCTTAACTTCCGTACTCCATATCCGTTCGGAGACATCAAAGTAGACTCGGGTGAAATGATATAAAAGGGATTTAGAGTAAAGTCCGAGTGGATCTTTCTGATATTTCGTACGGAATAAGTCATGATGGGCCTTCATTACGACATGCCTTTATAACGAGAATCTTGACCCCAACAGTTATTCCCTATTTTTTGAATGCGTCTGAACGAAATCAAAAAATGTGTTGCATTTCCGTGCGAAAATTTTACTTGGAACTTGTCTCGAGAAGCAGGAAATGATGACGAATGCTTCGTTTAGACGGGAGTGCTTCAAGACACGCATTAATCCAAGAGAGGACGAAAGCGGAAAGGGCAATGGAATTTCACGCTATCCACTTCGATGGGCGACTCGTGGCGATGGAAGGAGATTAATGGGTTTTAAACCCGTGTTACCATTTCTTCACAATCACTTCGTCTTCTTCGCTATTTCCACTTTCAGAGAGAGTTTCTCCTTTCCTAGAAGATTTTTTCACGCTGGGTTCAGAGGTTCCTAACAATCTAGAGGTGCTCCTCTCTGATTTCCTCACTTCCAGGTTACTAATATTTCCTTCTCTCTCTCTCTTATTGTTATACTGCTTTGTTTTGAACTATTTTCTCTGTAGTTTTTCTGTGTTTAAATGGGTTTTCCTGGGTTTCTAAGTTCATAAAACCATTAAACTTTGGTAAAAATTGAGGAAGATATGCAGAGTAGGATATTTCGAAGAGTAGGAAATTATTTTTGTTTTTCAAAACGTTTTCAATGTCATTGAAGTATTTTAGAAGAAATCGCATTTTAGAACAAAGGGTTTATTTTCTGAGAATTAGTATTTGTTCTTCATGATATAGTGACAAAACAGCTAAGTAAATTAGTTAGTTTAGAATTTCAAATCTATTTATTATGTTAAAACAAAATTTCATAGTTATGGTTTTCTGAAAAACAATTGGTTGGAAATTTGAATGTTCTTTGTTTTGATAAAAATATGAATAAAACATATGTAGAAAAGAGAAATTTTAAAGGAAAAATAATTGGAATTTTAATCTGGTTTGCACGTTATGTGCGAAATGTTCGTACGGATTCAATCGTTATCTTAGAAAGATGGCAGAAGTGGGTTTCTGGGATGAAGATTGGAAGGATCTGCTGCTTGAGGAAGGACACGATGTAATTTCTCCTCTGAGGGTCACCAATATTCCGAGAGCACTAGTTGCTCTGACGATTGGTCTAGGAGATGAGGAACCTGCGATTCCTGAGGCAAGGCGCGCTGGGTCTCCCATCCAAACTGAGTCAGTTGCGAGCGTCAGCACTCTTTCGCAACCAACTTATCTTTTGCCATCATCCATAAGGTCAAATATAGTGAATGCTAATTTGGAGAGGATAAGGACCATCTATGACATTCCTGAAGAGTATCAGTTGAGAGTGACAAACAAGAGAAAGCGAGAAAATTGGAAATCTCCAAGATGGGTATGTTTCTACAAGGTGGTGTTCGTCGTGGGCTTTAGGTTTCCGTTCCAGAGTTTGATTAGGAAATTTTTTGCTCACTTTGGGATTAGCCCAGCCAAGTCCTTCCAAATGTTTGGAGGACACTTCTTTCTTTGTTAATTTTATCTAAGAGCTCGGACATAGAATTCGGGCTCGCCGACTTGTTGTACTCCTATTTTTTGAAGGAGCACGACTTAGAGAAGGGTCGGTATACTCTGTACAGTAGAAAAGGGCATGAGCATTTGATCGTTGAACTGTCCATGTCAGATAAATTGTGGAAAAATGAATTCTTTTTC
>WUAT03367526.1:0-10388 GCA_010015005.3 Ulmus americana | reverse complement strand
TAACTAATTAAAATAAATTAATTACAAAAGTCACTCTATTTGTTTCATAAATTCAAGCTTTTAGGACTAAATAACTCATATTTCTAAGAGTTATCAACTTCCTCACGTCGAATCACAGAATAGCACTCTTCAAGATCTGGAACTGTTTCTTTTTGTAGAATTTCTCCACGAACTTGCTCAAAATCACCATCTAATCCGACAAGGAATATGTGTACCCTTAGTCACTCAACAGACCTCTGGTACGTTTTGATATCATCTGGATCCTTCATGACCACCTTATCGTGATGGTCCAATTCCTGAAAAATTTAAGTCAACTCTCGATAATATTCAGAGAGTGTATTTCTATTCTGTTTGGCTGTAAAGGCTTTCTGGTTAAGGAAGAATACTTGCAATTCATCACTCCCATCATCGAAAGCTTTTGACAAAGCAACCCAAATTTCTCGTGCAGTTGGTAAGCGTAAATAACGCTTCATTATTTATGGCGTCATGGACATTAGTAACCATCTTTTGACTTTCTAATTTTCTGCATACCACTTCTCGTATCCTTCAGCTGATTCAGAAGGTGGTGGTGATTTACCACGGATGTATGAGAGTTTTTCCCTCTTAGCAATATACATCTCCATTAGTTGAGACCACACATCATAATTTGTCTCTATGAGGATAATCCCAGCAGTAAAGGTGCCTTCAGATTGAATAATAACTTGGGTTGACTTTTTATCCGATCAATTTTTATCTTCCATGATGGAAAAATAATATTGAATGACAGGATATGGTAGAGGTTGTTCTTAGGAAGCTGGAACTGGTCAGAACCGAACAAGAACCGGTCGGAATTAGGTCAAACCGATGGGTTAAATGGTCGTTGGTCTTGAACCGGCACTAAACAGAGGGACAAACGACAAGTCGTTTGAATCCTACGATGTGTCGTTTGAAGCGACTTCAACCTCCAGGCGCGTGCTAGCGCGTGCAAGCGAGTGGCGATTTTCGGCGGCGCTTGTGGGCGCGTGGAGGTGTTTCCGACGGAGTAAAAAATTCTAGAAAGCTCAAAAAATTATTATGAGCTTAATGGTATATGTGGTGAGTGAAAAAAAAAAAAAATAAAATGAATATTAACCAATTTGTTTATGTTGAAGAACAAAATTTATGGTTTCTGGTTTTGTTTCAAGAACAAGCCTTTCATCTCTCTCTTTTTTTCTTCAAAGAAAAAATATACAGAGTTTCAATGTTGTTCTGATATCATGTTGAAACAATGGTATTCTCATTAACTTAACATTATCACATTACATCAACATATTTATACAACTAAATATACACATGGAAGGAAAGGATTACAATGTGAAAACGATTTAAGGTTGTAGCTTCCAGTCCACAGTCGGTGTAGTATTTGGAGAATGAGAAATTCCATGGTTGGTGCAGCCCATGTAGAATCAACATATTCAACACTTGGATAATAGAAGTTCCCCGTTAAATTCCCATAAAATTCTACAAATACCAGTTTACAAAACTAAACTGCACTTTCTCTTTTTCTTTTTTTTTTTTTTGACCTCTCTTGATCTTTTCTCTCATTATTATTATTATTTTTTCAAATTAATTATCTAACGGAAAGTATCCAACTTTAAACTTTTAGAGTTATCGGTAGTCAACAACAATGATTTTATATACTTTTAATAATTACTAAATCTTTAAGTTTAGCTATTCTTGAATATGGAATAACCTTTTTGTAAAACTCAAAAGATCGATAATCATTATATATATATAGTTTCTTTAGGGGCAAGTTTATTTATTTATTTTTTTTTTTGGCAAACTTTAGGGGCAAGTTTATTATCTCCGCCATGACGGTCCAATTTATGACACATGACTTGTAGTCACTTTTCCTTATGGCATATTTCGTTCAACGATTTATTTTAAAATTTCAATACAAAATTTCAGGGATTTAATTTATAATTGTCTAAAATTTGAATTAATTAAAAAAAATTTGTTTGAATAAGTGTAGTTGAATTAATTTATCAAATGAGGAATGAATTAAAATAGGGTTCTTTGCATTGTTTGTGTTAAAAGGAAAACTCTAATTTGTTGAATTTGGATGGTCCAATGATCCAAGTCTTTTTACCCAAAATTTGGCGATTAATTCTTTAACAAACAAAAATTAAATTACTTTAATGATCCAAATAACTAAAACTTGAGTTGAATCATCCAAACAAACAAATACATATAAGTTCCTTTTTCAAAGCAGAATTAAATTTAACTTATTAATTACATTCAACAATAGCAAATGGAAAACAAATAACAAAAATACTTAACAAAGTTTGGTTTTCAATAATCATATTGTTATAAAAGTTCTCTCTTCTGCGGATTCATATTCATTCCAAATCAGAGCAATCCAAAGCAACTTTGATCCTTTGAACAGTGGAGGTAACAAGAGCATTGACTGTCGCCACAGACTCCAAGTTAAGCAGATTGTTCTTTGTCCACGATTTGTTCAGAATCTGAAAAGCAACCGTCAGAAGTGAGTTACCGGACAAAGATGGCCTGCTCTTGCTGCTCGATGCCACTGATTCGGGAGCAACATTAGGACGGCCATCACCGGAGATGATTAAGCCGGAAGGAAGGAGGGATAAGCAGGAAGAGTCTTTTATTTTTGCTGTGGTCAGTTCTCCTATGTCAGTTGGTGCAAATACGAGTAAAGACCCCAATGCATCAATGTAGGTCTCTTGAAGTATCACCATGCTGTTTTCTTTGGTCTGCATCAATTAATCCACAAGTAATTAATGGAACTTGGTAAATGAAATTCATCTTATTAGGGAGAAAGATTTTCGATTAAAATAAAATGTATATTATTGTCTGCAAATTTGTCAATCATTTTTTAATTGTTCTTAGATTTTACCATGTCTCATTCTATACACGGATTAGATTTTGGTACCGTTTTCAATTCTTTTTGACATATCAAGTCAAGAATCCATACAAAGTAACATTCAAGAACTATATAGGGTACAAAATAGAATTTAGAGATAGGGACTTAACAAATTTAAGGTCTATCCATTTGTTTACTCCAAAAGAACATTGAAAAATACCAAGTCAGAAAAATAAAAAATAATATCAGCAATTAATATATATATATATATATCAATGAATGAAAGAAGATAAAATTGCACGGGGACCCTATTGATATATATTTTTGAAAAAATAGAGTTTGCATTTATCCTAATATCTATCAGATCTTGACATTTAATTTTAGCTGCATAATGAATCTTGAGTCCAAATTTCACTAAACATTATGATGACAAATGACACAAATACCGCTACAAGTTTTAATCAATAGGATCTCTCTAAGCACATTTTCGAAAAATTGATATCAACATGGACTCATAAAATTTTCAGATCAAAGACATCAAGAGAGATAAATAATTACTTGTAGAATGGATATGCAGTTGCCGGGACGACTTCCAGTGGAGATACGAGCAATCTCAGCAAGTGGATGATCACTAGCATTAAAATCCCACTGTAAAATAAATAAATAAAACAAAGAAAATTATGCTATAAAAATTACTCCTTATTTGAATTGATTTGGTACTTAATTATATGAGAAATGAGAGATAGATATATGACCTGAGATAGCAAAGTGAGGTCGTTAAAGTAATGAAATAGAGAAGGAGGAGGAATGGGAAGCCAAAAGGAGGAAGCAGCACAGATAACAGTTCCGTAAGGCTCTCCTTTTTGGCTTCTTCGGACGGTGATTTGTATGCCACCGTTGTTCTCTTGTGAGAGTTGAGCGAAATCTAGTTTGCCTGACATGCTCAAATATTTGCAGAAGTTCCTCATCATTCTATGACCAATCTCCATCATATATTTTTTTCCTTCTCCTGAAACAATATTAATCAAATGTGTAACTAAACACACAACTTCTCATCAACTCTACATATAATCTTATAAACCAACGTTCATCATACTTTTGTTTCATTGTGCTGAACATTATTAATGAAATTAAATGTATTACTAAACACAATTCTTCATCATCTCTACATATAATCTTATAAATTATATCATTTTTTTTGTTTGTGTAGCCGGTTATTAGATTACCATAAACCAAACAAGTATCCAATATGGATTAACTAGCAAAGATGAACATAAACAAACATACTTTTCAAATTAAAGAATCGACGTGATATATAACAACATACTTTTCTTGAAAACATTTCAATTTACCATTAATCACTTGAAGGTGAATTAGAAAATGAATTACCATCGCAGGTGAATCGGAAATTGTAAGATGATCCTTCGATGGAATAATAAGAGAATCTCTCACACATTCTTTTTAGTGTGACAATCCATCTTTCAGCTCCATACGCAATACCATTACACACAAGATCTCTGTAGAGTCTATGAGTTTGTGCTTTGTCATCCACTTCTACATGCTCAATCCAAGTAACCTAATTATAACAAAAACAATATTTAGGTTATAGAGATTTTAAAAAGAAAAGAAAAAAAAAAGGTTTAAATAATGTTTATATATGTTAAATTTTCGTTAAACTTGATCATGGACACTGCATGTGCTTTCGTCAATCAGTTAAAATAAATTAACTTACGGAAATACTCCTAAATAAAAGACTTGTGCAGTGTACATGATCAATTTTTAAGGGAATAGTTTTTCATCACTGACAAAAGCTTCATTTGAACAATCAATAATTCACGAGGTGTTGGAGTAGTACTTAGATCAATGACTACTATGAAAATGCAAGCAAAGTTCAACTACTCCAAATATTTTTAACGCATTAAAGTACTAAACATGCTATGATAAAACATACCCAAAAAAATGATGTAACAAAGTTAAATTTAATTGTTTTAAAAGAATAATTTTCAAATGGCCTAGTAATTCCAACAACTAATAACCAATAAGAAAGTAGACTTATCAAAAGCTTATGTACTTAACCTATTTTTTGCAAGCATGAAAACAAAAATTAGAAGAGGAAACTAGATTATAAACATTTAACTAAAGCAAAACATTGTGAAGATAATGAATCAATAATCCAAGTTTAAATATAGAGATCCAATAAAATAATTGAGAGATTGAGCTAATTTGGTTACCCTTGAGCAACCATTTGTCAACTCTTGAATCATGCATCCGGAAGGAAACCTCCAAGCTAGAGAAGAGGACATAGTCTCCATTGAGCATTTGTACGAAACATCAGCAATCACCCATGTTCCGACCTCGATTTGCTGACAATGGCGAAGGAAAAAGAACTCCCGAGGCAATACAAGAGGCGAAAGAATGTGCATTTTTTCATACATCTGCATTTGAAAAATCCTCATTAAAAGTTTAGAGGAATAAAACGTTGTATGGATCAATAATATAATTATTCTATATATTTTTATAATGTAAGTTATACCATCTCCAAGTAACCATGCCGTGATCCTGAGTCACCCTTTTCAAGTACTTGAATTGTCTTTGCTTTGGAGACAATTGTGGAAAAGAGATCAGTCCATTTCCCCTGAAAAATAAAATAATTTAGATTAATTAAAGGTTTGATTTTTAGTAATATATAGATTTTATTTGATTTTTAGTAATAATTGGTACTTATATATTTTTAACGCTTCAAATAAATCAAATATCAAGTACCGAATCAAGAAGGGTGTCAATCAAGTCTAGAGCATTCATCTTGACAATTCCTGAGTCTTTAGAAGTCTCAAAGCTAGCAGTGGATGTTTTGAAGTGATTGTTTCCTGGGAAAATATTCTCATACTTGTCACGGCGAAGGACAAATCTTCCTTCAGAAGGGGATTTAACCCACAAAGGCTCATTAGCTTGCAAAAGTTTGATCAACTCTTTCATGGCATTTGCAGCAATCTCAGCCATGACTACTTTTTCCATTTCATCAAATCTTATATTCTCGTCAAGAAACATCAATTCATCACCATCACTCATAATTTCAAAGCTTTGATCATTTTCGGGATGTCTGCCTGCTGCAGATGATGATGATCGGGGGAAGTTGTTCAACATTGTTTCAATGTGTGATATTGGCTTCCCAACGTACTTGGCCACAAGGTGGGATACCCTTTGATGCTGCAAAAAGTGATATTATTTAGTTAGGATATATGTTTGGAAGGGAAAAATCTTATATATCCTTTAAATGAGAATAAAAGAGAAAATTGAAAGTGGAAATTCCTCCAGCCAACAACATTCAAAGATGTTTGGGAATTTCATAATAATATGCTGCCTTAAAAAAAAAACTTCTTCTACAAGTAGACTGTTTGGTAAAAGATTTTTGAAGTTATTGACACATAATAAGAGTGAAAACAAGAATCAACTTGAGAGGACACAAAAATACAAAATAATATCTCTAAATAAGTATATTACAATCTCTCAATCCCTGCATACTCCAAATTATCTTTGCATTCTACTATGTACTGTCATTATCAATATCGTCAAAAAAAAAAATTTATATATAGTAAATTAACTCGTCGTTCATCGATTGATATATCAAAAGTAGTAATCAATTAAACCCCTACAATCTCAACGAAGTAAAACGAAAACTAAGAAAAATCAATTATAGAGAAATACATCAACATGAAATTTCTATAAGTGAGAAATCCAACACAAACTTACAGAGAAAACTTCATTAAAGGGAAGTAGGCATAAGCGAAATAAATCATTAAAACAAACATAATTTTTGTGAAACTAAAAAAGTAAAAACCCTACTATACAATCTAATCAAAAATAAATTCAACAAAAGGACGAGCTACGGGAAACTCAATTTTATGAGTATCATCACCAAAAATAAATAAATAGATAGAATCATAATCACAAACATTTTCACCGAAAAATGTCAAAATCTAAAAGTATAACTTCATACCTTTGACATCTTAAGTTGAAATTCACTTGCTAGGTTTAACTTGAGAGGAATCGGGAAAGAGCAAGAGAGTTATATAGACGGAAAGAAAATCCTAACTTATTCAAAAAAAATTTAGATGAAAAGTGATTTAAAAACTTGACATTTTTTTTTTAATATTCGGTCTAATCAATTTAATGGCCCTGGTATAATAAAAAAAATTCAAATTTAAGAGGTGACATACTATTTTCTTTTATAAAAAAAAAAAGAAAAGAATTTACATCATGTTTAAAAACTATTTACAACATTTTTGCGAATCTAAAAGTTTTCGATTCTGCTTCCATGGAAGAACAAATAAAGAAACAAAACAATTCTCAGAGTTAACTTGGCTGAAATATGAGGTGGCTTACATATGATGAACAAAATGTATACAATAAGTCAATGTATATTTTCTCCTATTTTTTAGTCCCTTTTTTTATATTTATAATTATGTGGAATAGTTTTGCAATCTATTGTTTATGGTTGTGCGCAGTTTAGTCCCTAAATCTTAATAAGAACTTAACCACTTGAAGAGAATTACAATACAAATCAAGGATAGTCATCAGATCAGAATTTAAGCTTCAAAAAACTTAATTATCCAAGGGATCATCTTTCATAGAAGATTATTTAAAAGTGATAATACCTCTTCTTTCAATTGAGCATTTTCAAGGAGGAGTTTCTGCATTTCGAGTCGGCGTTCTTCTTCTCGGAGTGGTGGTCCTCCACAAGAAAGGCAGTTCATATTTTTGAGTGCTTCACTCATTACCAAGTTTTCACATTGGATCCTTGCATTTTCTGATCGAAGAACAAAGTTATTTACCCTGTCATGTTGAACCTAAAAAATTGCACATATATTTAGTCATCAACATCACTAATATATTTTTGAAACTTCCAAAAAAAAAAAATCACCTTTGTTTGATTTCTTTTGTTTTGAAACCAAAATGAGATTTGCTTTGTTTCAAGTCCAAGCTGCCTTCCCAATTGACGCCTCTGGTTGTCATCTGGGTGAGGGCATACCTTGAAAGCCCTTCATTTTCAGCCAAATACAAGTATGTTTAATACCATTAAAAGAAATCTACATATTACTAAAATATAAGTTTAATCTATATATGAGACATAGAAAATGAAAAGCATTCACATATACAATATAAACAGTAAGAATAAAAAGAAAACATCCAAGTTCTTTACTTTTTCTATCATTTATCTATTCAGAAAATAAACAAAAAAAAATGATTTAAAATTGAACATGTTTGATATTCTTACTCCTCAAGTTGATTTTTTTGATGGATATTGTATCGCTGGTACGCCTTCCTTTTCTTCTGAGAATTTGAAGATTCAGGTTCACGACTAGTACTTCCCATGTTGCCTATACGATCTATAAGGACTATGGAATTCTATGAAAGAAAGGGAGAAAGCTTTTTTTTCTTACTAGAATTACTGAGGCTATAGGTAAATGGTTTTTTATATAGAGAAATGGACTATTTTAGGTAAGTCATAATGTACGCGTCATGTCCAATAAACAGAATTAATTATTTTAATTCTGGGTAACTCCCTTAATTCTGTGCTTAGAAAAGGGTGGATATTCATGAGATTTTAAAGCACACGTTTGGGAAGGGCCGGCTCAGCATGCCAACTCAGAGGGATTGGTTTCTTTTACTGCGGATGTGGCAAAAGGCAACAGAAAAGAGTCAAAAAATAATTAGGGAAAAGCTGTGTCGACTTCTCAAAAGAAACTTCGGGGAAGGCCACGTTTCATGCTAAAAGGAAAAATAGATGAGTGGGAAAATCGAAAAATTGAACCATTAATGGCAGAAATCGAAGGATTCTTATAAAAAGAGAAAAGAAAATGTTATAAAGAGTAATAAATGTGTCCATGGTTTTAGAAATTTAATTCAAAATAAAAAGGAAATGGGCATGTTTGGATCACAATTTTGAAGTACTTGGAACATAATTTAATACGCATTTGGAATAGAATGCTAGACAGTAGTTAAATTAATATAATTAGTTTGTAATTTGAACTCCCATTACTATTACTATGATCATTTGTCATTATTATTATAATTACTATTACTATTATATTATTATTGTTACATTTACAATTATTATTATACAATTAACATTACTATTATCTTTACAATTATCATTGATAATTTATTATTGTCATCAATTACAATTATCATTATCAATTTATCATTATTATTATTATTATTAGTGTTACCAATACTATAACAATTACAATTATAATTATCATTACTAGTTCATTATCATTACCACTACCATTATAATTATCATTATTAATTTACCATTACTATTATCATTACCAATTTACAATTATTATTACCAATATCATTAAAATTACAATTATCATTACTAATCGATTACCATTACCATTACCATTACCATTACTATTACTATTATTACCATTATCATTATCATCGTTACTAACATTATTACTATTACCATTACGATTACAATTATTGTTATCGTTATCAGGATCATTCCTGGTACCATTACCAATATTATTATTGTTATCATTACCATTATTATTGAGCATGTTTGAGAAGTAATTTAAATAAGATTTGGGTGATTATGAGTAGGATAATTTTTTAGCACAATTCAAAAACATTTGAGCAGGATTGGCTGGATAGGCATTTGTTTCATGATTTGAATATGATTTAAATAGGGAAAACGGGAAATTAGAGTGTTTAACCTAACCAAAAAATCATATTTCAAAACTAACCCTCTATTTGTTTTTGATTTTTTAAAATTTTAAAACACTGTTTTCTCCTTCTTCCTCCTCTCTTCTGGCCAAATCTATGCATTTTCCAGCCAGATCTGTAATTCCTGAGTGGCCACCCTTGTAATCCCTTCTCCCCCTGTTCGTCCCCCTTTGTCCAATCGAGTGAGTAAAGCAATCAAGCTGCTTAATGAGCATGACTGCACAGTCAAGGAAGCATGTTTATCACAAATTTGCAGAGAAAACAAAGAAGATGACTGACAGCCACAACTTCCTCGCAAAGGGGCAAGACAGAACAGTCGCTCTGTCTCGACTGTGTAGTCACTACCCTTTGGGCAGCTTGACTACGACAGTCGTTTGCTCGATTATGCAATTGCGCCCCTTTGGGCTGCTCGACTGCGACATTCATACAGGAGTCGCGTCTGCTAGTCATCTTCTTCATTTTTCTTTACAAATCCGCGACAAATAGGCTGTCCACCATCTCCTTCCACCATGACAAACAGCCGACCAACTCGACCTCGCCTTCCGCCGCGTCTGCTGCTCGTCTCACCTTACACCACAACAAATAGGCGACCGACAAACTCAGTTGCCCAAATCGGTCATGACAGGCTGCCGCCCACTTGCTTGGCCTCCAGGAGCTTGGTTGGACCCCAGCTAGGCCAAGTATAACCTTAAGCCCATGCTACCGCCGATGATCGTTGCTTTAGAAAAAATAAAATAATTTTTTTTTTTTGTTATTTAGGAGGTTAGTTGTGCAATATATATTTTTTTTTAAGTTATGGGCTTTATAT
>WUAT03367415.1:0-10388 GCA_010015005.3 Ulmus americana | reverse complement strand
GCATGTCATGCTAACTGACTTTTGGAATAAGTCACGCATAGAAGAATATGTTGCATCAGTGCTGTTTAATTAATGAACTTCAAAATATGATAAGTTGGTAAGAAGGATAAGATTTTACGAGATAATATACAAATTAATTTGTCGTGTCGTACCCACATTCATTAGAGTGCTTGGGGGTATTCTATTAGTATTTGAAGATACTGTTTATTTTTATTACCCCACTCCTATTGAAGCAGGTGAATATATTTGCATACTCTATAGTTGTGCGCTTGGTACGTACACGTGGCCAAAATTTTAAGAAAATATGGGTAAACATAATATGGAATAAGTCCAAAAATAGTAATATGGAATGAATCTGCATTATAGAAACTTTAGGTGCATATACTTCTTGTTTTGTTATATGACTATGAGATTGATGGAATATCTGTATTGAATGTATTGCACTGTTTTGTGAAATTATGTTTGTAGTTGCTGAGCCTCGGCTCATGACTTATATTCGTGTTGTAGGTACTAAAGATAAGCAAGTACTAGATATTTGATGAGATGTCAGGTTTTGTTGGGCCAGGCCTTGGAAGGTGTGGGTGTGGAGTGCCACTGCTATGTTATTATTTTCCGCTTTAAGAATTATGGATAATATTATTTTAAATTGCACTTATGGGTTTAAAGACTGTAATATAATATTTTATTTATGGTTTGTAAACCTTATAAGTCTAGTAAGCTCGATAACTTGCTAGTAAACTACTGTTTTACAATTGGTGTTTCTACAATATGACGTTTTTAGATGAGTAGTGACGATGCGATTTTTCTTAAACTCGATTGAATTTCTTTTTTAAGTTTTTAAGTTAAGATTAAAAAAAAAAATTAACTCTGATTTTCCAACAAATTATACTTGATTTCTAAGTAAAAATGTTTGAGAAAAGGCGGGTCGTTACGCCTTGTGGCCGAGCCTATTTTCCCATGCATGCAGCCCAAGGCGGGGCTGTCCATACTCCACGCAGTCCATGGCCAAGCTAAGCTCAAGGCCACACAGCCGAGCTACCTGAGCCACGCATGGCTGAGTTGCTTGAGCCCTGTGTGATTGAGTTGTTCGCTCACCATTCGACCAAGGCTGGGCACGAAACCCTCAACCACCATGTCTCCAGGATTCTCGCACACACGATGTGCTAACTGCCAACTACTTGGCAATCACCAACTGCCACCAAAGTAGCTTTCACCCCACTAACTACTGATGTGGCCACTAACTCCTTAGTGGCATAACCGTCACTCTATCAGTAACACCTATAAAAGCCTCACATTTCAATTCAAAAGGTACGAAACTCTTACTCAAAGACTGAAACTCTGCCGGTTTATCAACTCAATTTCGAACTAACTTTATCATCGGAGGGTAATCGGGGAATTAGTCCCCGACCTCTGATCGTGTTTTTATTTTGCAGGATGACGGTGTTATTCGTTTTGATAAACGACGGCGTCTTACGTTACTTTCCAACCATCAGAACAACTCATCCTAAGCGTAATCCAGCAACTGACGGTTGATTTAATTTTTAGCATCAACAATCTTCTCCATCATTGTCATCCACTACATCCTCCTCAGGGTTGAAAACTAAAGATTCATCAGAAAATAGCTTAATAAAATTATGAAGTACCGAACATGCTATTACAATGTCTCTTTGTTTCTCTAAAGAATATTGTGATATCTTTCGCATAATGCGAAATCTATTTTTCCATACGCTGAAAGTTCTCTCGATGACATTGCGGAGGAATGCATTTCGGTAATTACACATTTCTTTTCTATGATCTCCATTTTTCTGCCTTCGATCATGCAAATGGTAGTTTTTATTATGTATGGAACAAGAAATCCTACTTTATTTCTTAACCAGCATCAACCAAGTAATTCTTACCTGAAATGTTTAAACAATAATTAGTCTTGTGTGTTTGAACAAACATAATTATCACCTTTCGAATAATGAAATCACACATACTTATTTAAAACACGTCAATAATGACGAGATGAAGTATACCTGGAGGTGCATGTGAACATCTAAAAGCAGGAGTGGATGTGGTAGTATTAAAAAATCATTGTATTATGAGCATATCCTTCCCACTCGGCCACTATGTAAGTAAACTTTATTTCAAAGTCTACAACCGTTATCACATTTTGGCTTGTAAACCCTTTCCGATTATAGTAAGCAGAAGCTACCTCTACTAGTACGACGCACTCTGTATGTGTTCCATTAATAGCTCCAACACATCCCTAATCTACATAAACAAATATTCATTCAACTTCAAAGATAGTAAATCGAACTAATGTTTCGAATGAGTTAATAGCGACTTCGTACCTGAAAGTAAGGGAAGAATCTCCAACTGTTGCGATTATTGGTGATACAATATTGAAATCAGGCGGTACAATACACCTGTTTGACATTCCAACCATGTGAGAGCATACAGTATCAAAGTGCCTACTCACAGTCTCCCCTGAGTGACTCCATTCAAAAGCACTTCTTGTATTGCTATCCCCATGAGCCACCATAGTAAGAAACATCATAAGTTGCTCTTGCACTGTTAATGTATGTGTTTCGTGAATGTGGTTTTGAACTGTGAAAAGTGTACACAACCTATTGAAACAGTCCTTATTCATTCTTATATGTTCCAATAAAAGACCCTCATGACCTGTAAGTAACTCACACATCCTTTCATGTCCACTCAATGCTAAAACATTCTTTGGTATTCAAGATCTCCTACGCAGCTTTCTAACGTAGTAATCCATCAAAAAAAATCAACACAACAACATCATCATCATTTGAATCGTAACCAAACTTGGTTCTCTTGTTGAAGTACAATATTATAAACTAAATCAATTTCACAATTTAAATCATCTAATTTTATAACATCCTCATTAAGTATCTTAGTAACAAATAATTCATACCAAATCAGAAATAATGTTCTCTATCACATAATGTAAAACTAAATCGAAATTTTTCTCTACCACATAATCTAATACTAATCCAAAATAATGTTCTCTACTCATAATCTAATAATAAGCTGAATAAATGTTCTCTACCACATAAGGTACAACATAAAGGAACAAAAAAATCAGACAGAAGTCATATCAACATAAATCAAACAAGAAGAAACAACATCAGTAAGTATGGGTCACTTCATGAATATAAGCAACCCTCATATCATGCGAGAACTTGATAAAGATTTTATGGGTGTCTTGGTTCATCCTAAAGAACTCAATCTCCTTAACTTCCTACTTGAAATTAAACTCTACCATCATCGTAACAATATCCACCACCTGATCAAAGAGGCCATCTGACATAGGACCATATTGCTTTGACTCCTTTGAGGTCACATCCTGTTCTTGCTTTGCAATGTTTGCATTGGCCATGGCTGTGATGCTATCCTAATAGCTCATTTTTCCTCTCCCCTTGTTCCTCTTGTTCTAAACTCTATCAGATGTTGCCACCCTCTTGTCTCCCGAGTGTGGACCTGTGTTCATTGTTAGGTCATCATGGTAGTCCAAGTCCTTAGAACTTGCTACTGCCCATCTCTACCAAGTTGAAGATTAGCAGATGGAACTACAAAATTGCCCGTGGCACTGAAAGCTCCTCAGACAAGATCATACATGTCGTAGTTTGGCAATCCAAACCTCAAACCCTTCAGCTCATCGTTCCCCTGCCACAAAAAAAAAAAAAAAGAGAGAGTGTTTTGTAATTGTATTGCAAAACATATTGCATAAATGTATCATAATCAATTATGTGTAGTGAAGTTGTAAAAATGTTACCTGAACAAATTCATTCCACTTTGCTTTGAATAGGTGACCATCTATTTCTCCTCGTCCCATTCAAGGTCAGTATGATTTTTTAGTAAAGTCATATTGGTATAGTCAACTCTCATTTGTTGGTACTTGGATTTAAGTTGACCAACATCATAAACCTTGTCACACTTTGCTTGGAGAATTCCAACCCACTTTACATAAGTGGGTGTTTTGGGCAGGCAACCCACATTTCTCTCACAATGCTAAACCAATTAAGAAAGAAACTCGAATGTACTCTAAGCATCCCATTTCACCATGTTCTTAATTCTTGGCACCTAATAAAAACATGCTGCTATTATCAACTATATGCACAAACTGACATGTGGTTTTGTATTGTTGGCTCAGGGTTTCAGCTACATGTGAATCAACACACAATAGTTATAGTTACGTAGTGGTACCCCTATTTAGATGTTGCCAAGGTTCAGAATCCTGAAAGCTATAGACCAAAGTGTCGGTTTGCTTCTACAAAGGCTTATTCATGTATATATTACCTAAAATGTCTTAATTAACCCTTAAATTAAAGCCACTAAGACACAAGTACTCCTATAATTGAGACTAAGCCGACATCATCAAAATAGCAGCTTCCTACCTACTTTGACTGTAATGATTGCATATATGATATAGCTCATAAACCTCATTACTGCCTAACACCAACCAATCACTCCTTAATACCATCCATAAACAAGTTAACACAAATATCTGCCAAAGACAAAAACCAGGCATGAATAGTATCACAATTAGCAAATCACATGCAACAGAACTAGCAACAAATAGCCATAATTAGAATCCATAACACATATCATGCTACCCAAACAAAATCAAAGATTACACACCAATTACGCACCAATAAATATAAAAAATTTGTGAACACAATGCATGTTATCATGCCTGCACAATTTTGGTCAAATAGAACACATCACAGCCCAGAATGTATCACAAACAGAGGATCCATGAAATGATTCATCAAATCAAGAAAATCCCAAATCAGATTCCAGAACTTAGACCATATTACCCAGCCAAAATCAAAGAGTACACACCAATAAATATCAAGAATTCGTGAACACAGTTTATGTTATCATAGGAACAATTTTGGTCAAACGGAACACATCATAGTCTAGAACGCATCACATATAGAGGATTCGTGAAATGATTCATCAAATCAATAAAATCCCAAATCAAATTCTATAACTCAGAGCACATTACCTAGCCAAAATCAAAGAGTATTCATCAATAAAATCCAAAAATGGCCTAATTATACCTTGTTAGAACCGCTTGAAGAAAAGGAGCAACTCGAATTTGGAGAACAGATCGAAGAGGAAGTAACCAATTATAGCCAATAGTGTGGTTGGTAGGTTGATCGAGGTGGCTGGAAAGCCCTAGAAGACAGAGGGGGTTGATTTCTAAGTCGGTATCACCTCCTCTGACTCCAACCACCTATAGCCATGATGGTCCAAATCGAAGCAAATCAAGTCTCCCAAACGGCGTCCGAGTAGACGCAGAAGGAGAAATCGCAAGAAAACAAAGCAAACAAGTTGCCAAACAAGGGGAACGCACAACCAACACAATCGAAGTGAAGCGGCACAACGAGTGGAGCAAGAAGGGGGTTGAGGCTAGGGATTGCAAACCAAAGAGGAAAAAATGGGCTGGAATTGTGTGGAATAGTGCAGAAAAAAAAAAATCCCCCACAATACTAATCCAATTGGGCCAATTTTTTTGAGAATAACAATAGCCTATTGAGAATTGTAAACCAAATGAGCCCTAAGATCTTTCAATTGATAATTCTCTTCAATCAAGTTACAACCTCTCACTCAATTCTTACACTTTGCTTCTAAGAATTTGGAATATCTCCTAAACACTAAAAGAAATACATAAAATATAAGAAGTAAGGGGAGAGAAAGTTCCTTAATTCTCCGAAGAGATCTCAAAGATTTCTCCAAAAAGTACATAATGAAATTATCTAAGGTGTTCCCAGCTATTTATAGGTAACTCCACCGCCTCTAATCCTTTGTCACGTCATTTTTCCAAAAGACTCCTCTAAATGCTCCTCCTCCAAATGAATCTTTCCAAAGACGACCCGAACAAACCTTTCAATTGATGACACGCCGGATAATCCCTTCGGTAGGTTACCATCGGAAGTTATCATTTGGTGTATTCCTTCTTCAAGTGGACCCTTCGTCAACTTTCCTTCAGAACTATCCCATAGAACTCCTTTACCCTTGTAAAATTCCTAAATTACCCCTATTTTCCTTTGCTTACTTTTTCCTGTAATTCTCTAATATCCTTCTACCACATAGAAAAGCTCATTTTTACCCATCCAATTCCCCCTTTTTATTTGCAATTTTTTTTTAAATAAAATTAGAAATAAACTCTTCTTAAAATTCAAAATTTCAAATCTGCTTCATCACAACGGTCCCTTGAATTTCAAGCGCCTGAATCCCTACAGTTCTTGTTTTTTAGCAATCATCATCGCTTCAAACAGTGTTTCTTGCCCAACACGCCTACACCTTTCCTTGCACATTTCCCAAAACTCACTATAACTTTGTCTTTTCAACCATTTCTTGTTTTCTCACCTGCTTAAAAATTTTGATTATCCAAATTCTCTAAATCATTGAATTCAAAAATTCCCGCTCATAATTTTTTCCCTCTTTTTCGATGGCCTCTTAAAGTCAAATCTCAACTTCCACTCACAATCTCACTCAGAGAGAAGATGAACTGAGCTTTGAAATTACTTAGATTTGTTGAGAAAATGACATTCCCTATGATTGTTTCCTTGAAGTTTTTTTTTTTCTTTCTGAAAAGTACTTAGATTGGCAAGAAAATCACAACATTCTTCCCCCCAACTCCTTGTTCATATCGGAACTTTACCTCCAAAACTTGAGATTTCCTCTTCATCCCCTCCATCTTAGTTTTTTCCATATATGGCCTTCACTTCCTTCAGGTTCCTCCTAACGAACTCCGCTTTGTCCCAAGTTTTCTTTCCCTTTCTTTGATTAGAAACCTCGCCTCTCGTTCAAGGATTTCCTTTACTGCTTCCATAAAGCCAGACCTTGGAAGGAGCAGAAGCTCCAAAGGTACTTCTTCTCCCCAAGAAAGGGCAGGGTTTGGTTACTAGATTAGTGTTGAAAGACCCTGAGCCAAATAAGCTATATCTCCACTCCGGCAATTGCCAATCTCCTTTTGTCAACCATGACTTATTTCCCATTTGCCGAGGCTTTAGCATAGGTAATTCCAATGGTTTTCCTAGAAATTCCCCCTAGCATCAGCTTAATTACTCAGTTTGTTATACTCTTCTATTATAGGGATTTTTTTCACCACTAAGTTGGCGTCCACATCACTGTCTAGGTGGCAATTTTTCCCACATCACCATCAAGTTAGATCGATAGCGTCCATGCTTGACATCCCGCAATGGGATCCATAATCACTATATGACCGCAGCTGGATTCCACGAGGGAACATTGAATTGGCTGGCTTACCGCAGGTATCTCGACCTGCCAAGCTAGCTCAGGCACTGGTAGTGATGTCTTCTAAGCTAGCCTAAGCGCGGGTACCATTGCCTATTGAGCTAGCCCAGGCGCAAGTACCTCTACTTGCTGGGCTGGCTCAGGCATGGATATCTCTGTCTACAAGGCTGGCTCAGGCGTGGGTACCTCTGCCTGCCAGGCTGGCTAAGGCGCCGGTACCTCTGCTTGCCAGCCTACGGGTACCACTGCCTACCAAGTTGACTCTGGCACAGGTATCATTGTTGTTGGGATGGTTCATAGGGGTGCCATGCCTTGCACCCGCATGCCTGTTGCCATGCTTGGCTCTAGCAGCACCTACTCAGCTGAGTGCTACACCTCATGCTGGGCGCCCATATGGGGGCTCTCGAGCTTAATCACAAGCAGGACAAGACCAATCTCGACACTTCCTATTCTTATAAGAGCCTAAGTAATGTGCTATTACAAGGCTCCTTGTTTCATGGACTTGACTCATCTTTAGACAACTTGGTCTTGTTTAGACAAGTTTGAATTCATTAGGACATATGATTTTATGAAGTCAGATCACCTTCCTGTGAAAATAGGACGAGCTAGCTTGATCCTCATATCCAAGCCACCACTATAAATAGCCCCTCATTTCATCTCTCAAAGGTACATACTCTCAAACCTTTGCAGTTACTCTATTGGATTACTTGCTTCATGATATAACTTAAGCATCAAAGTGTAATCAGGAGAACATATCCTCCATCCTCTGACCTTCGTCTATCTTGTAGATCAATTTTTCTCTACAGAGTTTAGCAAAAACATTAGTTTAGCCTTGTCTAGATGGACTACACACGACTCTAGCTTATCCTTCTAAACTGGACTTTTGCTTACGTAATCTGGCATTGACCATTTACCCAAGTTTAGGTGTTAATAATTTGGCACTAGAGGGAGGGCTTTGTGTTGAGAATATTCACATTGCCCTACTAGAAACCCTCATACCTAAACACTTAGCCTAAACACTCATACCTACCCTACCTAAGCCTTCATTGTGGTTAGTGAAGCAGTTTCAACTGTGAATGGTCGAGGTGGATAATCTAATTCTAGCAGAGCTGAGACTACCAACCAGACCGACAAGAATCACAATAGGCCCCCGCGTGGCTGAGGATGACCATTCGAGAATAGAAATGTCCACAAAAATACGGGTGAAAATGAAAATACAGGTGCCAGAAAAGCAAACAATGTTGGAAATGCTGGGGGTGAGAACAATTATAGACGGTAAAAAATCTAAAATCAAATTTCATGAGGTTGAGACCATCAGTAATATGTTGGACCTATATACAAAGACATAAAGAAATATCCTAAAGTTCTTGACATTGAGGTAGTGCTAGCCAAAAGAGATCCAACACTCAAGTTAGCGAGAGCAAAAGAGAAAGAAAGAGGAAATGAGGTAAGGAAGAGTGTCACCATGACTGTGAAACTATGGCATGACAGGGGCCATAGGGTGGTCAAAATGCAACTCTACGGCAGGCATAGAGTGGTTGGAATGCGGCTTTGCAAGGACGTCATAGAAAAGTCGAAACTTGGCTCTACGGCGGGTGGAGATTTGAGATGGTGTTAGAACCAGTAAATTGGAGAGCAAGAATGATCGTAGTGAGAGAATGTAAGTATAGAGATCAGATGTCAATGTGAGAGATCAAATGTCAATGCCTTAGGGTTTCTACCCTTGGCCTATTTATAGGCCTTGGGAATATAGTTGTTTTCTCCTTAATTGGGAATATATTTATAGGCCTTGGGTTTTAATAGTAGATGTAATAATGAGTTTAAGAGGTTATTGATGGTAAATGTTATAGTATTAATGAGTCTTAATAGTAGACGTTACGTCTGTTACACTTGTTGATTGGAGTTAATGTTGGCTCTACATAATGTAGAGTGAGACGTTACATTCATAAACTTAATGAGTCATTATGGTTGGCTCTACATCCACTGTAGAGTGAGACATGACACCCACTAGCTTAACGGGACATAACGTTCATAGATTTAATGGGACATTATGGTCATTTTAGACAGCAGTTACAACACCAGGGAAATGGTGGAAATGGAGGTAACGTATGCAATCCTTCTGAAATAGAACCCAGTGATAGTTAGTCACAGTCGGAGAGTGTTAGAGCTAGCCGACAAGATCATGAAGAGAATCGACCCCCAGTTGCGCCTGAGATTCAGCGAGAGCCACTATATGCAAGATTTGGGAAGATGAAGCCAGCACAGTTTACAGGATCGACGGATCCACTAGAAGCTGAAGAATGGTTAAGTTCGATCGAAACCATACTAGAATTTATGTAGCTCAACAATCATGAGAGAGTGTTGTGCGCATCCTACATGCTAAGGAAGGATGCTTGACATTGGTGGGCAACAGTGAAGTTGAGGAAGGATGTAAATGCTATGACTTGGGCCAAGTTCGTCGGAGAATTCAATCAGAAGTATTACAATCGGGCTGTATTTCGTGCTCAGTAAAATGAATTTCTTAACTTGAAGCAGGGCAACATGTCTGTGGTGGAAGCGGTGCAAAAGTTTGAACAACTATCTCGCTTATGCCCTTTCTTAGTTAACACAGAGGAGGAAAGGACGAGAAGAATGATGGATATGTTCCGTCCCGAAATTGCACTGGCAATTGAGAGTGGAGGAAGTCCACCAACTACAGCAGTAAAATGTGGTGAAAGGCTATCCGCATAGAGTACAGATTGGCCCTACTGAAAGAAGAAAGGGCTCAGAATTTTGAGGCTAAAAAGAACCAATGAAATGAGGGCTATGACAGTTAGGCGAAAGGTTTTAACCAAGGGTTTAAACCCAAATATAAGCCGAATCAGATGACAAATTTTAAGAAGAAGGGGAAACCTTTGGGCCAGGGGAGTCAAAGTGTTCAACCACAGAAGAAGAATTATCCGAACTACCCACCTTGCAAGAAGTACGGAAGGACTCATCCTGGAGAATGTAGAGCCGGGAATCCTAACATTTGCTACCGATGCAGCAAAGAGGGACACTACACCAACCAGTGCCCCAATCCACCTAATTATGGGAATGCTCCGGTTTAAACTAAGAATCCAACACCTAAA
>WUAT03367304.1:0-10389 GCA_010015005.3 Ulmus americana | reverse complement strand
AAAATTGTGCAGGTAATCATTCTAGCATGGAGTGTCAATTTGGAGGCCAATCTCAAGAGAACTCATCCGAACAAGTACATTATGTGGCCAACAACCAAAGGCAATTCAACCCTAATTCCAACCACTACAATCAAGGGTGGAAGAGTCATCTGAACTTCTCATGGAGCATATACAAAGATGGCTTCCATAAGTTCTTCTTTGACCTCCTTCTCCTTTGCACCAACGTTGTCATTTTATTTCGCGAAAACTCATTGGAATATATCGCTACAAATGATCTACATGAGCTAGTTAAGAAGGATATGAAGGAAAAACTTGAGAGGAAAAGGCCTAGATGCCACAGAGCCACCACTAAACCATAACCGAAACAAGAACTCGACCTGGTTCCCATACTCAGAAGACCTGTTGACTTGGCTCTTTTTACTACACAATTTTATAATAGATCAATTCCTAAAGGTGTTATGAGAAAGGTTGAGAATAAGAAGAGAGAGGTTGAAGAGAAACCAAAAACTAAAGAGAGAAAGGTTAATGGTAATTCTCTTGCGAAATGTGAGGAGAAGGAAAAAGAGGTTGAAGAGAAGCCAAAAGCTAGTGAAATGAAGGTTAATGGTAATTCTCTTGTGAAATATAAGGAGGAGGAGAAAGAGGTTGAAGAGAAGCCAAAAATTAGTGAGGGGAATGTTAATAGGAATTCTCTTATGAAAGGTGAGGAGAAGGAGAAAGAGATTGAAGAGAAGCCAAAAACTAGTGTGAGGAAGGTTAATGGTTTTTCTCCTGTGAAAGATGAGGAGAAAGATAAAGAGGTTGAAGAGAAGTCAAAAGAAGTTGTATGTCATGCTAACCAAGCCGAACAAAATTCTGTAATCATAAACAACCAGCTTTGGAGTGAAGAGAAAAAGGTGAAGGAGCTTGAAGAAGAAAAGATTGCTACGACCACCTTCCTTAAATACATTCAAAGTGAGAACCACTCCAACTTCTCCAAGTTAGAAATATTTGAACAGGAACTCTTTGAGTTGAAAAAAGATGTTACATGGATTGAGGAAGAAAAGGTAACGGCTTTTGAGACCAGACTCCTCCTTTCTCAAGATCATGCCGATAAGTTAATTGTTAAGGATCAAATTGATTGGATAAACAAAGTAGTGCCCGAACAAGTTGGTGTCAAAGTGCCCAAATACTTCCTACAACCTAGGAAAATCAAATATCCAGCATGCCAATATACGACGAAAAAGAAAGGGGATTCAGTCATGAAAGGCAAAGCTAAGGAATGAACGCTTTTGTAACATAAACTTATCTTCGTATTTACTTCACCTTTTGTACAAGTTGTATTAAGTGACAATATTTCTATGTTATTTATCATTTTGTACAAGTTGTATTCAACTTTTTTTTCTTTTCATATACGAGTGCTCATGCAATATTCCATTACTTATTCCACAGTATTTTATATATATGTGTCCGAATCTTCTTCCCGAATATTATTTATAGACATAAAATAACAAGTGTAGTGAATAATCACTTATTAAACATTGAAGCACCCATAATCTATCCAGATACCCACTTCCTCCCACTATGATAAATTACTTGTCAAATTAATATATCAAATAAAACTAAGTATCTGAATATGCAAAATTTTAAGAAGTGATTGAAACTTTTTGATCAAAAGGCATTCATTCATATATAATCATGGTAAGGAAGGTTATAAAGAAAAGAGTCATTGATAGTATCTTCTTAGCTTATCCGCATTCCAAAGATGCTACAAAATTCTAACATCAACCTCTTCTAACCTATAAGATCTGGACATAACATGCTCTGTTACCTGGAAGGGCCCCTCCCAGTTTGGAGAAAAAAACCCTTGTTTTTGCATTACTTTTTTCAAAACTAAATCATAGGTTTTGAACCACCGAACCTTGACCCTTGCATTGTATGATCGGGTAGCTGCTCTTTGGTTGGCTACCATTCGGATATGAGCTTTATTCCATTTAATTTCCAAGATGTCTAAATTTAAGCACAATCCTTGGACGTTAAGATCCGAATCAAAATTTTTTGTTTGGAATGAAGGCTAACTCATGGAGAATGGGGATTCTTTGGTAGATGTTCAGCAAGTGGTTCTATAAGCCCAAAGTACTTGGGGAAATTCATACACCCAAGCCCCTTTGCCTCCATCCAACTTCCGTTTGAGATTGTTTTTAATAGTTTTGTTCATAGCTTTGATTTGCCCATTCGGTTGCAGATGGGATACACTTGAGAAATGCTTGTGTATGCCCAACTCCGAACATAATTTTCGCAAGCCTGTAGAATTGAATTGGGTCCCATTATCGAAAATGAGTGAGTGTGGAATCCCAAATCGACATATGATATTCTTCCATATGAAATTTGTGGTTCGGGCTTCAGTAATCTTGGGCAATGGTTTGGCTTCTATCCATTTAGTATAGTAATCGATTGCCACTATAGCAAATTTCATCTTGTATTTACCTTGAGGAAGTGGTTCGATTAGATCTACACCTCACGTGGCAAAGAGCCAAGGGCTTAAAGTAGAATTTAGTAGTTCGGCTGGTTGATGAGTTAGCTGAGAGAACTTCTTGCAAGGCTCGCAAGCCTGAACATATTTCTCCATATCTTTCACCATATTCGGCCAATATTATCCCTACATGATCACCTTATGCAAGAGTGATCAGGGACCCAAATGGTTGCCACAAATACCCTCATGTATTTCTTGCATTACATATAAGCCATGTTCAAGGGTGACATATTTTAAGAGTGGGGCTAAATATCCCCACTTATAAAGCTTTCCAAACTTAAATGCATAATGGTCTACCCATCACCTCAGTGCTCAGGCCTCATTTTTATTCGAAGGTAGTTCTCCACTCACCAAGTACTTGATTATTATGGTCATCCAAGTTACCTTTTCTTTCAAGGTATTAACCGAGAATCCACTAACAGAAGAATGGAGCAGGGTCACCACCGGACAAGTGGGATTGGTGTCAATACCAGAAGCAATTCGTGCAAGCTTATCAACCTCCGTATTAGCCTCTCGTGGCACATGAGTTATCTTGAATGAATCAAAACAAGAGGAAAAATCTTTGGCAATCTGTAAGTATGAAGCCATCTGGGGCTCTCTTGCCTCAAAACGTTATAGTGATTTGATTTACCACAATTTGGCAATCGCAGAACACTAATATACTTTTTATATCTAGATCTTTAGCCATTCAAAGACCAGTAATCAAGGCTTCATATTCGGTCTCATTATTTGAGACAGCAAATTCATAACGAAAAGCCCTTGAGATTATTTCTCAAGCTAGGTTCTATAAAACCACTTTAGCTCTAGACCCAGCTTTGTTAATATATCCATCAACAAACAGTAACAAGCCAAATGAGACTGTTCGGGACATTCTAAATATATCTTACTTGAGACAGTGTCCGAGCTGGTAAACTCCAAGATAAAATCTACCACAGCTTGGCCTTTAATTGTCGTTCAGGGCTTGTATTCAATATCAAACTCAATTAGCTCAGTTGACAATTTAGCCAGTCTCCCCAAACTCTCTGGGTTCTGTAATATCTGCAGGAGCAGAGATTTACTGTGGAAAACAATAGAATATGATTGTAAATATGGACATAGTTTCCGGGCCACGTCTACTAAAGCCAAAGAAATCTTTTCAATATTCGAATATCATGTTTCCTAATCAATTAGTGCTTGGCTTATATAAAACACAAGCAACTCTAGGCTCTCTTCCTGTCGAATTAAGATGGCACTAACCACCACTTCCGATACTACCGGATTAATACTTCACCATCAATCGGTTTACATAGAAGTGGAACTTTTCCTAGGTAGATTTTCAACTCTTGGAATGATTGCTCATAATCATCTGTCCAAACAAAATTTGCCCCTTTCTTTAACGCCTTGACGAAAGGGAGACATCAATCTGTTGCCCGAGTTATAAACCGATTTAACGAAGCTATGCATTCAGTTAAACGCTAGATATCTTTCACTTTTGCTAGAGACTTCATGTCAAGAAAATTTTGTATTTTCTCCGAATTGGCCTCTATGCCCTGGTGATGCACCATGAACCCCAAAAATGTTTTGGACGCAACTCCAAATGCACATTTTGTTGGGTTAAGTCGCATTCGATATTTCCCTAGGATTTGGAAAGTCTGCTCAAGATGCCGGATATGTTCATCCGATTGGAGTGATTTAACAAGCACATCATCTACGTACACTTCCATAGACTTACCCAATTGCTCATTAAACATCTCATTCACGAGTCTTTGGTAAGTGGCTCTGGCATTTTTTAAACCAAATGGCATAACTTTGTAGCAATAGCCCCTGATTGGTTATGAAGGCTGTTTTCTCTTCATCTTCAGGATCCATTTGGATTTGATTATACCCAGAATATGCATCCATAAAACTCAAAAGTTGATGCTTAGAGGTAGCATCAACCAATTGGTCTATCTAGGGAAGAGGATAACAATCCTTTGGGCATGCTCGATTAAGGTCAGTGAAATTGATACATACTCGCCACTTGCCATTAGTCTTTTTCACCAAGACAACATTAGCAAGCCAATCTGGTAATACCTATTCGGATTAAATGAACCAGCCTCCACTAGCTTTTTTACTCCTTCATTAATAGTGGTATACCTCTTCGGATTAACTGACCTCTGCTTTTGTTTAATCGGACGAGCATCCGGATCTACATTGAGCTTATAAACCATGATCGAAGGGTTTATGCCTGGAATATCATAGTATGTCCAAGCAAAGTCTCCTTGATGGGCTTGAATAAACTCAATTAAGTCCATTTGGAGCGGCTTAGATAGTAATTTCCCGATCTTAAAAGGTTTTCCAAGTTTCTCTGGGTCAAATTGGATTTTCTCCAAATCTTCAAATGGGGCTCCTCTTTGTGTGAAATGTTCATCCTTGAGATCAAGACTTCCCAAGGGGATTGCTCCGATCAGATATGCATAATTAACAACGCCACACTCCATCCAATCATACACTTTGACTGGTTTCGGAAGTGCATCTGGACCGATCAGAAAGGACTGTGCAGCATACTACGGCTATTCTAATCAGAATGTTGTAGCTATCTGGTACGTTTCTCTACTCAAAGTTTACACTCCCTTAACGACTCCAATCCCAAAAGGAGTGGGAAATTTTATGAGTAGATGGTTGGTGCTAGCAATTCCTTGAACAGCGTGTTGGGTGTGCCTCCCGATAATAGTATTATATACAAAAGGGCTATCTACAACAATGAACTTAACATTTACTGTTACACAGCAAGGGAATTTTCCAAATGTAACTCAGAGAGTAATTTTCCCAAGGAGAACAAATTCATTGCCCGCAAAGCCCTGATGATTGTTCTTAATGGGTTGCTGGGTTTTATCTGAAAAGGCGAGCTAATTCAGTGCTCGGGCAATGCTTTGTTATACACCCAACCCAAAATCTTTCATATCCTATCCTGTTCTCCAAAATTCTCCAAAAATCATTCTTTTCCCTATTCTAACAATTATCCTATTCTATTCTATCATGTGGACCTCACCACCTTTTACAACATCATATCGTATTCTATCATCTTATACACCTAAACCCTATGACATTGTACATCTTACACACATATACCCTACCACCTTTTATATTATATTATTAATATTCTCACCACCTTTTACATAAAATATTACTGTTTTTATTAAACCTCAATATCTTCACTATCTTTTACATAAAATTAGTTTTTAATCTTGTGAACCCTACTTACTTTTACCAAAAATTTTAGAATCCTGCTCAAATTACCAAAATCCTATTTAAATCACGTCTCAAACAGGTTGATAGCCATTGTCAATCAAGTTTCTCATAACTTGATGCCTTGCGATCTCAAGATCCACCACTAACGCATCAAATGTAGATGATGAAGCCTTTTGGCCTCATCTTCTGTAAAAGTGACCAGGATCAGAGAGTTACATGGATGTGATCGGGTAGCCTCGATCAGATTTACCTACATTTCGACTGGATCATGATAAGCTTCCTTGCAGTAAGCACGCCTTTGTGATGGCGTGTGGTCGAGCTTGTCTTTGCCAAAAATATTGTAAACTATGGGGAGAACATCTCTTGCAGGGAGCTGAACAGCATTATCTTGGTTCAGTTTGGCAACTATTCTTGCATTATCATTAACTCGCCGACCATGTTGTGCCCTATTCGAGACATGTTGTAGCGCCTATTCAGGGGTTTGACATCCCCGAGTCCGATCCATAAATTCTTCTAAGCTTCCCTCCCAGACAAGCTACTTAACAACATCATGCATGACAAAGCAAGCAGAAGTCCAGTGCCCCGGACTGTTGTGATAGTGGCAAAACTGGTCTAAGTTCTTACTAGTGTTTCTAATTGGCTTTGGGGCTAGAATCTTATTCTGATTATCAACTTGAAAACCAGGGCAACATAATCATTGTATTTCAAATACAATGGTCTATGCTCAACTTGGTTTTTCGAACTCTTAGGCTGATGTCGCTCTTGTCCATATGGCCTAGATCGATGACCATCCCTCCGTTGAGAGGTTTGGTTATAATTTGAACTCTTACTAGTCTTATGACCCCCATTCGATCAGTTTGGCTAATCATGGCCATAATTCGATCAAGAATTAGTACGAGGTGGTAGAGGTGTATGAATGATCGGCATGGCTGGCTTAATGAATAGAATAATCTTTTTTTCAGTCAATGCATGTGATGTCGCAGCCTCCATCAATGCAGTAAATGATTGAGTGTCCTATTGTTTGAGAAGATACTTATATTTCTTTGTGGGATGTATATTTGAAAAAAAATGCTAACCGTCTGATTTGATCATTAAAATTTGTCACAGTTAGCATATCCCAAGTGAAACGACTAATATACTCCCAAAGTGACTCATTCAATCCTTGAAAATCTTAAGTAGAATCTTAGTAGGGCACTGAATAGGCTCACAACTAGAAAACAGTGCAATGAACTTCTCTGCCAGCACATTAAAACTTCTGATTGATCTCTGAGGCAAGTTAACATACCATGTTCGGGCATGTTGCCCTAGAGTTATCCTGAACAAATCTACACTTTAGCACATCATGGTTTGGATTAAGGGCCATATGCATGGCACAATTGTCCAAGGTGTTCAGATGGATTGGTTGTTCCCAAATACAGATTTTCCATTTTGGGTAACTTCACCCCTGGAGGGATCACATACTACTTAATAGCTAGACTAAAAATTGAGCAGTTCACAGCCACAGCTTCGGGAAAGGTTCCCATCAATTGTTGGCAGAACTCCGCCAACTTCTAGTCAATATAAGCATTGGTATTTTTGGCTAGAACAAGGTTTTGGTTTCCTCAATGCTCATTATGCACTACTTCCTGGTTCGGGACGACATTGTTATTAGGATGAAAATTCAGGACAATGGGACAAGGCCCTCCCTCATTTAGGATCAAATCATTGTTCAGACAATAGGGAGGGATAATCAGCTGAGATCGCAATAGATTCTGTGTCATTCTAGATGGGATTATTTTGCTAATTCCGTACAGCATCATTTCTTTCTTGAGTACAGTGCCTATTATTCAGCCTATCCCTCAAATTGGTGTGGAGATTTTCTGGATTGGATTGAGTGATTCGATCCATAACAATGCATCTTTTGGGAACAGTATTCTCTTTTACTATGAAAAGCATCAACATTATGTTTGGTCAAATTCCCGTGGTCTAGGATGTGTTGTTACACACCCCCAGATTGACAAGATTTCCATTATGCAAAGTATCTTGAACAGGATGATTCCCACAATTCTTAGCAAGTGAAGAACCTGATTCAGAGTATTCGGATAAGTTTTCCTTCGAGACTCTCCCTTGGGTAGCAATCTGTTCTAATAAGTTGTTGAGATAAGTCTCCGTCACAACCACCTGCTTTGGTGTATTAGATGGTCCGCCATCACCCCAACCACCTTTAGCACCTCTCTTTTGTGATTGGTGAGATCATCGAAGAGGTGTTTTAGTATTTAATAAATCCAAGGACAAATTCAGATCAATGCCATGATTCAACATATTGGCTTGCCCAACTAGTTGAGAATGACACTGGGGGTAACTGGATTTTGTCGAGCAGGATTATGCAAATTTGGAGTCTCAAAAGTACTATATGTTGCGTATATTGCATTATTCTATCCCCTAGAGGAATAGAAAAAATTGGACGAACTATTTGAGCAGTTCCAATTTGATTATTAAGACTCCTAAACCCAGTAGTCAGAATAACTATTGGTGGCCTTTCATTAACTCGGACATGATGAGTTCGGTATTCGTCTTCCGAATCCGAACTCCAATCTCATCGTGAGAATGGCATCACAAACAATAGAGAATGCTGGGGGCGACTAAAATCACTTTCCAGAAGGCCCTCCTTCTAGTGCTAATTGTTAGATCCGGATCTGGCTAACAATACAAAATCTCAATATATTCAATTTTATGGATCAAATAATCAACAAACAGATATAAATACTTGGAAATAAATATGATGAACACTTAAATTTTCTTAGCAATAAATAAACAAATCAAAGATAATTTAGGCACAAGACTCGATATAATATCGATACCTTGAATGATTGAGAGTAAATATGCATTATCAGCCTTGCATTAATTCCACCAAAAAATCTAGTCTCTTTTACATTTATTGTTCCCCCCTTTTATAGGAAAAAGGGTGGGCATTATGGTAATAACACTTACAGAAAATATCTCTGACACATATTTGAGATGTGGACCTATCATGATAAATTCCTATTTAATCTTATTTATACACTAAGTCGGGATGATATCCTTCATTCTGGACACCTTTGTTCGGCTATAGTTTTCAGACTAGATATATAGTAATTGGGCCGAACACTCCCCAACTCATTCGTTGAATTTTCTAAGTCAACTTTGCTAGGTCATCCTTTTTATATTATTTTATTATCAGCCAAATTCAAGTATTACAACTTGTGAAGTGCTTTGCACATTATAGAACATATTAAAACTATATAAACCAGTATCTTCCTTCATTAGAAGTCTCAATTAAACAATTAATATATACTTCAATTAAAATATTTGGAATGGACATCTTAAAACCCATTTCTCTCTATCTTTAATGTAATTTTGACAGTGTCCAATTTAACAAATAAGGAAAGCCTTGTTGAGATTTGTTCCACATTGGGAATATACAAGCCAAATGTGCAACTTATAAGTATGAGACACAATCTCCATTGGTATAAAGCTTTTCCAGTAAAGTCCAAAAATAAAAGCGTGAGGGTTAGGCCCAAGATGGATCTAGGCAGAGTGAAAGTGGTTCATACTTTGAAATTTAAGACCTTTGAAGGGAATAGTGATATAAAATTGAGGCACTCTTTCTGCAAAATTTGATCCTTGAGGGCTTCATTTTTGCAGTTTTACTGACATTTCAGAGTTTTCCAATTGAGGATGCATTGGTTTCTATCCTCGAAGGTCAAGTTACATAATGAAATAGTTGCACTATGATGAGATAGGGTAAAAATAAGAGAGATATTTTAAGCTCAAATCCTATGAATAACTACCTTATTAAAAAATTAATAATAAAATAAAATAATACATGATGAAATAGTTTGCATAAATTCTAACAAAATCATGATTGGTAGTTTAACACAACTAGCTGTTATCTTTTAAGTTTCATATAAAAATATTGAGGAAAAACTATCTATACCCTCAATTTTGGTATAATGATATTAACAGCAGCTTGAGTTCAACTTACTCTAGAGAAAGAAAAAAAAATAGTTTAAAATTCCTTTTGTTAGTCAAAAATAACGAATAGATATTTTTGGCCCTTAAATTATTTGAAATATAAATAAGTTTCTTAATAATTTACTTTCAATAATTTATGAATTATTCCGTTAAAAAAAAAAATTCATGAATAATTTTAGGATTAATTTGCTGACTTTTTTTTTTCCATCATGAAAGACATAATTCGGGACAACTATTTTATGAGAAACTTTTTTTTTTAATCAAGAAATCATTATAAGATTAAGAAATGTCGGATTGATTAATTATGTACCACTTTTGGCTTTAGATAGAAGCTCGTATATAATATATGATCCAAACTGTAATCTTCTGATTAGATTTCGCGACAATTTTTAAATCCCTAAAAAGGGGGGGGGGTTCAAATACTCTCAATATTTGCAAGTTTTTACGTGTTGCCCCGCTAAAGTTGAAAATTGGCACAAATTTCTCCTGAACTTGTATTTTTTTGACAATTTTCACATAAAGTGAAATTGAGCAGAATTCCATCCATTTTTGTGGCTCACATAACTACCACATGACAATTGAACAAGGGTAATTTTGGAAAGTTAAACAATATATTCTTTTTTTTTCTTCTTCTTTTCCCCTTTCTCTTTCTATCTCTCTGTTTTCTTCTTCTT
>WUAT03367193.1:0-10389 GCA_010015005.3 Ulmus americana | reverse complement strand
ACGAAGCATGGGATGGCCCAACCTGTAGAGCAGCCCGAATCGTAGGTTGGCCCAATACGTAGAGCAGTGCGAATTATAGAGTGGGCTAGCTCGAACAGTCCAGCTCGTTGAGCAGGCTAGTCCGTAGAGCGGAGCAACTCATGGAATGGACTATCTCGTAGAGCAGTTCTACTTGTAGAGTTGATGAGCCTCCAGAATGGGCCGCGGTGTAGAACCGACTGCTGTTGGGCCGTGACGTAGAGCCAAGTGCTAATGGGATTGCTGAGGCTCAGGACGGATTTTTATCCATACACTTTCGAATATGTATCAGAGGCCTAGTATGCTTACCACTACTGGTGTTGATCCTCAATGCCAATCCCTTGATCCTTGTAAGATCCAGGACAACTTTGAGGTAATCCAAAACTGCACCCGTTTTGGCTACATCTATATTGTTTTGAGACAACTGAAAAAAAAAAAAAAAAAAAAACCTATTGTTTTGGTTGAGGAAAACGTCCCTATAATTTAACCCTTGTTATTTGGATGTGGTAGACATTAACATATGGTCAACCTTGTACTTGTGCTTCCATCAGGCAAACTGTCAGTGTGAGATGTGGAGTGGGATAAAGAATTGGACTGATTTGGTATTCAATTTCAGGTTATTAGAATTCCACGTTGATCGGAGATATTGACATTATTTACTTAATAAAGTGAAAAAATCTCTCCTCTATCAAACTGGTCTTACTAGATTGAGTTAGGCTCTGATATTCTTAGATTTGGATCAAAAGGATACGAGACGTTAACATGCTATTGCGTGAGGTATTTTTACTCATTGTTGGTTTTTTTACTAAGCTTCTTGGATCAGATTTGCTGCTTGAATTTTCAATTTTAATCTTTGTTTTGGAGCTGGAGGTTGTTAAAAGAAAAATAGATGCCTGTGTCAAAAGAAGAGGCTGACTCGATGAAATTTACTAATAATCTTATTCCGTAGTAATCACTCAACCTCAAGCCATATTGTTCATAACACAAATAAATCAAAATTTTAGAGTTGGGTTGGAGGGATTTTTTAGTGGGCTTTTTCCACTAAAATAGAGATTTCGCGTTGGGTTAGAGAAACCCCTAGAAAGCAACTTTTAGAAATAGACTATTTGGTAAAATATTTAAAAGTGATTAACGTAGAACCCGGCTACTTTCCACAATGAGAAACTAAAAAGTAGAACAAAAAATTCTTGTAAGAAATGCCCAACTGGCTCTTAATCATCATGCAATTTCTTACTGCTTTTCTTCGACATACAAAATAAGGTATCTAAAACTTCATCAACTTCCTCAACCTCCTATCTGTTTACTCTTTATATTTGGCTCCAGATATACCAAGAAACTACTGTGATTACCTGGATACAAAGAAGAAGAAAAAAAGAAGAATTTTTTTTAACCATGGTTAACTTAATTTGGACCCCTAGCATGCAGACGAAGCCACGTGTACAACACTAACGTCTGTTTTTTCTCTGGATGGAAAGAACCAAAATTGTAACAAAAATCAAACCTTGATTAAAAATAATTTTTTTTTAAAGAATCAGGGCCAATTTGTAATTTCTGGCAAACTTATGAGATCATTTATGCTAAAAAATTATTTTTCTTTTGGACAGATTGGGTGGAGTATCAATTTGGGCTTGTGTGCACCACTGCACCCTAAGCACAACCAGAAAGAATGCACTGAGGGAAAATTTATTTTGTTGGCTTCCCCATAGTTCTTCAAGTGACTTGGACTGCAGTTGAACCGTTTTGTCAAATAATTATTGAACAATATTATTTCATTTACCTTGGTGAGGAATCTTTAGGTAACTTTGAGATAAAAAGTTCCATATATGTATCAAAATTTGAGTATATACACATAAAATAACAAATTTCCATCATCAAAAATACCATCTTGGTCTTGTTTCCTCTTCCTTCTCTGTCAATTCCCTATACTGGTACCACTCTGCTCCAGATTTGCCCACTGGCAATGAGGGCCTCACAAAAATCTCCACCGGCTTTGGGACATGTACAGCTAATTGAAGTTCTCCGGCAGCTTCTTCTAAGTTAGAGTCGGAATTGTTTGTCGATCTGCTAGCAGGTTCCACACTAATCCATCCTAAACCTGATATAGCTACATCACAAGCAGGCCTGACGAAACAAAGAAGCAAAAACGATTAAATCCAGCATCCTTAGCAAAATCAAACCAAGAAAATCAAAGAACTCTTATCAAATGCCAAATTTAAACAGACCTTTTCAGATCTTCGATGTTTATTTGTACTTGATGTACCATTTCAAGTCCTCTCCAGTCCTCTCTGTGCTCTTTTCCAGTTGGAGGTGTCAATAGAACTCCAAGTTCTTTCTGCGACATGGTAAAAGTGTTACGAATTGTGCATATTATATATCTCTCAATTCATTAATGAAAGATGTCCATAAATATTTTGAGTAACTGGTATAGTAATTTTGGGAGGTTATTGATTCCTCAAAATACCAATATTTGGGAGGTCAAGGTTTCTTCGAACTAACCTATATCTTTTCTCATCTATTCTATTTTTTCATTATCTATATAAAAAAGATACTTGTTCATGTTGATCATACGTAACAGTGTGCCAAAGAAAGGGAATGTTTCAAAGATTGAGTTCCATTAATATATTTGTCCAACTGTAGATTATGTTTAACCAAGGATGAAGCTGTATAGAGACAAGATTATTTTATCCTGGCTCCGTCCCCTGTGTTTAACAATCTTTAACTCGTCGTATATTATTTGAACCAAGAACAAGCACAAACAACAAAAATTGAATCACAAGATTAAAGTAATGTGAAATATCCTAGTTAACCTGGTAAAACTCGTCTGCCTGATCCGTAGGTACCATATGTATCTTCAGACTTTTTGGCCCATAAAATGTTAAGCGTGTTTCTGGAAGAACCTGAAAACAACGAGATTGTAGATATGTCAACCCCAGGAAAAAATATACATCATCAAAAACCAACCTGGTTAATGAAACTACAAGATCAGAACCTTCAAGACGTCTATTCTGACAAGCCCTCCCCAAAACAATGAGAAACCATTCAAGCTGTTGGACACAATATTGCCTGCTGACCCATTTTCCGATAGCATCTGAGAGTTCTGGCAAAGATCAACCCAACAAAATTAATAACTAGAGCATAAATATAGCAAAAATTATGAAAAGATTCATGCATACAGGGAAAGGTTGACCCCTGAGCCGACTCTGAGGAGCAAGGGCGGGTAGATCTTCTGAATGAACAACTGCAGCTTGTCTATGGTGGAGATGAACTCCAGGGGTGTCATACAATTTCTGCATGCATGAGAAGGTCAATATGCACCAGGAAAAGATTCACACCCAAAAAAATAGATATATGTGCTAAGTTTTCAGAGAAAAAGATTAGCTCTAATAAGATTCACATATAGTGAGTTTGGCTCAGTAATGAAAACTTATTAAATTCTAAAATACCGAGCTAGAGGAAAAGAAAATGCTAACACTAACACTGAGCATAAGAAACAGTTTGTTGCACTGGAAATTACAAACAAAAATGGCGTACCCCTCCTCCTAGGAAAGCATTAATTTGAATTGGACCTAAGGTAGTTCCAGGAACAGCAGATTGTATAGGTTTGTACTTTTGCGCTGCTGCAGCAACTGGATCCTTTTCAGCCATCAGTTCTGGAGGGGGATGAAAAGACAGAATCAGAAAGATCAAACTTGGAAAATAAGAAATGAAAAAAATTTCACGTGAAATATCTTCATGTTGGTCAATGGCAATGTCTAATGAATGACAATAACTTACTCAGTAAAGCAGAGATGAATGCTGATTTCCCAACATTAGCTGAGCCCTAGTGGGAAAACAAGAAACACTGTATTAGCAAAAGTATCTGTCAACTAATGAGATGCATTTTTTTATATATATATAATTAAACTAGAAACAGAGCTTCGGATTCATTGTGCATGGCGAAAACATTAACAATGGGAGAAAGTAAACAAAAATAACACTTATGCATACCTCCTAGTTTCATAAGTTTTCAGATGGGACCAAAAACCAGAGGAGATTTTAAAGAGGGTTGATTTGAAAGAGTCATTAAGACAAATTTTAAAGAGAACGGAATAACTAATTGATAAGCAGCAAGGACGAAAAAAAAAGATGGTAATTGAATTTTATTATGAACATTAGAAAACGATGTCGCAGCTTTAGTGAACTGTACATTGATCGAGCAAACTAGGGCCTTACAAGCATCAAACCATAAAGCCTTTCTAATAACAGATACTACGAATTTATTAATCCATGCACCCCAACAGCTTAACATCTAAAATATGAAGCCACCTATTAAAAATCAACAAGAACTCAACCATCAATACAAAATAAACTAACAAATTAAAAAGTAAACAGCACATGCAAAAATACAAAACCGTTAAGGAATATACAAGTATTGAGTTTTGACAACACACATTTGTAACAAAATAAGTACAAAAAAAAAAAGTACCAAAGTAAACTTGACAGTTCAGAAACTAACCAGAATGTAAACATCCCGTCCCTGCACCAAAAATCAGCACAAGAACATTGAGTTAGAAGATGCAAAATTAAAATTTTCCTACAGTAGTACACAATTAAAAACCTTATAATGCAAAAGGACATGGTGTATTCATACCTATACTGGAGGAAATGCTTAAACCTTTCCAATTTTTATTGCTCAACTCACAATATTATTTTATAAATTAATCATTAAATACCATCCATCATAAGAATTTCCCCAAGTAAAGGCTATATAACATGAGTCCCTAATATGGGATGAAAATGGAAACATTATGCTAAAATGTCATTCAACAAGTGGGTACTCCTCTTCCTTCACAATCACTTGCTTTTACCAGTGCTATTGATCCATTTTTTCAGATTTCCAAACTTCGATATATGCATTCGCACATCCAGGATAACATAAAAATGCAGGACATATCAAAGGAGGTAAATAAACCTTTTTCTCCTTTTGAATCTCTGATGCAACTCCAGTAATTCCAACCAAAGACTTAGAACTTGTTAGATGAACACTCAAAACACTGCGAAAAAAGATAATAGCATTTGAGAAAAATGCATATATGACATTGTGACCTTTCATGTTTAGGTCCAAATATGGTAATATGTCTATTTGTGAAGAGTGAGGACTGCTTCCAAGTCCTCCAATAAATAACGACTAAATCCAAAAACATAAAAAATTATAGAAGAATATTTGAGATTACATAAAAGCATGCAAGCAAATTGTAAAAATAGCCCAAAGAATTCAAACTTACTTAAGTTTCTTTTTCATAGTAGCCTCCACAACCCAATCACCAACACAATTGAAATCGGTTCCTTTTGGAAGCAGATCAACCTGACATAGAAAGTACAAATGCTTAACAAATCCATGTGATAGTGAAAACCATACAGTAGTAAATGATTTAAGAGAAACACAGGCTTGAAGATCATTACCTTCGTTACTACCAATATAATAGGATTTGCACCAGCCAAGTCACGCACACGAGCCAAAAAACTACCATTGAAGTCTACAATATCAACCTATAAGCATGTAGTTAGCACATTTAGAGGTCGACAAGGTCTTAATAATCCAAAATAAATCTCAACAGCCTATTAAAAAGTATAGGTAGTACACACCAACTTAACAATCAGCGCATTCTCATAACGCAAGTGAGACAGCTTTTCCCGTAGCTGTTCTGCCATAATGAACTGTTTGCCGCCCGAATACCCTCCATTTCCACCTACAGCAGTGATCATGTGTCCATGAGACAAAAGCTTACACCTCCCACAAAGAACACTTCTAAGCTGATGGTGTTTCTTCTTCTGCATAACAACATACATTTGACAAATACACTCGTACCCAATACACATTTTCAAAAGCTAAAACACTATCTCAAAAGGGTTAACATAAGTGAGTCACTATATATACATTTTGAATCAATTTTATTTGTTCCAAAACCATCTAATCCAAAATGAATTCAAAAACTAGACCCAAACTTGTAAAAATTGCAAAAATAAAATAAGTTTCTACAGAAGAAGTTGCAAAAATTCATACCAGTTACAAAAAGTTACAACATATATTTGACAAATACACTCAAACCCAATACAAATTTTCAAAAGCTAAACAATATCTCAAAAGGGTTGAGATAAATGAGTCTCTATATAAACATTTTCTAAGCACCCAATTAACTCAATTTATGGGTAGTTGGTATGTTGAATCAATTATATTTCTTTCAAATGCATTGAATCCAAAACAAACTATAAAGTTAGAACCCAACTTGAAAAAATTGTAAAAATAAAAAAGCCTATAAAGAAAAAGTTAGAGAATTTCATACAAGTGCATATGTCTCTGGGTCGACATAACCCGGAGCATCCAGCTCCGAAGTCTGTAACGAAGCTCCACACCCGTAACAACTAGCTATAGCTGTAGATAACTTCAATGGTTTCTCTTTCTTTTTCTTCTTCTTCTTCTCTTTGAGCAGAAGCTTAGAAGCCTCAACTGAACGGTGTCGTTCGAGGAAGCGGTCTCCTGGGGTCGGAGCGGCTGCTCCGACGCCTAGGGGTTCGGGTTGGGGTTCCGGCGAATGGGAATCTGAGAGGGGTGTGTTGTTATGGGTTTGCTGTGGGTGAGAAAATCTGCAGAGTATTAGAGTGGGTTTTGTGTACAATTTTGGAAGTCTAGTGGTGGAATTTTGTGGGAGGCAGATAGGGGATAGGAATGTTGAGAGGGTTTTGGACGCCATTGATGACCGTTGTGAAGGTTTTGCTGTGAAACGCGGGCATCGTTGAAGTGGATATTATATCGGAGGAAGGAGCATTGTACGACACGTCGTCGAGATTTAATGACGTGCATATTTGTAATAGGAAAAAAAAACACGATTTACCTTCAAAGATTGATTATGTTATAAGTAGCGTAATAAATTTTATATTATTGTTGAATATTTATATTTGTTGTATATTATATAAATATATCTTTTAAAATTTACAATAAAATAATTTAATTAAAAATATGAAGTAAATTTTGCATGTTATGGTTATTTTGTTTTACTATATATAAATTTTAAAAAACAATACAGTTTCGTCTTACGAGTTAATAACTTTAGTCATTTCAATGAAATTAGAACATGTCATAATTAATAACTAAAAGATTTATTGGCTCAAATGCCTCTATAAAGTTTGAATGAATTTACATATTATTACTAAAGTTAAAAATTAGTTTAAAAATCTTTTGAAATTATTGTTTATTGACATTTGTGTAAAAAAAATATCTTTCAAATTTACATGAATTTGCAAAAAATGTTAATGGACAATAATTTTTAAATATTTTAGTTTTTAACTTTAAGTATCAATATATAGATTTGCCTAAACTTGAGAGGGCATTTGAAAAAAAAAAAGAAAAAAGGGGTCTATGTAAAAATCCAAAATTAACCACAAAATGTGTTTTATGATGGAGTTTCAAGTATTATTTGGAAGAAATTTATGACACCATGAAAATTTTGGATTTGGTTTATCCAATTAATAATGGTCTGAACTCTGAAACTGAAAAAGAACCAGTTAAAAAAAAAAAAGAATCTGAATAAGAAGAACGACACGTCGTAATTTGTTGGCTTTCCTTTTCATTGAGAAATGAACTGGTTTTGGTCCCCGGGTAATTTTTAAGGAGAAATCGCGCGCTCTGGCCGTTGAAGAGTGGAGTGGAAGAACAAATGAAGTGAAAGGAAACGAAGAAGTACCTCCCATTTCTCTTGCTCAGGTCAGGAACTTCTTCTTCTTCCCCTCTCTAGATCTATTACTTCCGAAACTTCTCAAATCCACCTCGATCTCGCATCAGAATCACAATCATTGCAAACGAATCGACCAAATTTCTCTAATTATCCCTTTGAATTTCAGATTCCCGGTGCAATTTTGTCTCCTCGTGTTTCAAAATCGATTCAATTTTTGCTTTTCTCGAGCAAAATTCAAGGTATTAGATGTGTTGTTAACATTTTGTTTGGATCTAAATGCTAGAAAGTGAATCGATTTCTCATTCGTGTTTGATTTGGTTTCTGCGTAGATGTCCGTTGCTAACGACGAAGAGAATCCCAAAGCTTCCATCGAAGTTGAACTAAACTGGTACAATTTCTTGGTCCAACAAGCTTCCGTGTATGGAATAGCTGCTGGGTATTGCATATCTGCATCGTTACTCTCCATCATCAACAAATGGGCAATCATGAAATTCCCTTATCCAGGTGCTTTAACTGCTTTGCAGTATTTCACAAGCGCTGCTGGGGTCTTCGTTTGTGGACGTTTCAAGTTCATCGAGCACGACCGTCTCGATCTCCTCACAATGTGGAAGTTTTTGCCTGCAGCTATTATCTTCTACCTATCCCTCTTCACCAATAGTGAGCTTCTCCTTCACGCCAATGTTGATACTTTTATTGTCTTTCGTTCGGTTGTTCCGATCTTTGTTGCAGTAGGAGAGACTTTGTTTTTACATCAGCCTTGGCCCTCGTTGAAAACTTGGCTTTCGCTTGGTACGATTTTTGGTGGAAGTGTGCTTTATGTGTTAACCGATTACCAATTCACTTTCATGGCTTATAGCTGGGCACTGGCTTATCTGTTGAGCATGTCTATAGATTTCGTTTATATAAAGCATGTGGTTATGACGATTGGTTTGAATACTTGGGGTTTGGTTCTGTATAACAATCTTGAAGCCCTTATGTTGTTTCCATTGGAGCTGCTTATTATGGGTGAATTGAAGAAGATTAAGCATGAAATTACTGATGAATCGGATTGGTACTCTTTTGGGGTGATTTTGCCTGTGGGATTATCGTGTTTGTTTGGTTTAGCAATCTCATTCTTTGGATTCTCTTGCCGGAGGGCGATTTCGGCAACTGGGTTTACTGTTCTTGGAATAGTGAACAAGCTGCTCACAGTTGTTATCAATTTGGTTATTTGGGATAAGCATTCGACATTTGTTGGAACTGTGGGGCTTTTGGTATGCATGCTTGGGGGTGTTCTGTATCAGCAATCTACAAGCAAGAAGCCTAAGGCTGTACAAGAAGTAAAAGCACCAGAGGCTGATGAAGAACAAGAAAAGCTACTTGAAATGCAAATCAACTCGGAGAGCAGTAGGAATGAGAAACAAGTTACTGATTCACAAGAAGGGAAATGACTACTTCTTCAATGGCGTTGTTGCTCGATCTATTCTTTATTTTTTCGGGTTAAGGCGAAGGTTCCAACTCCGATCAAATATTTAGTTTTTGGAGGTACCAACTTCTCTTTACTGTCTTAAAACATGTTTCGTAGAAAGTAAACTCAGTCTGCTAGAATATTGCATTGTTTGCTATTGTAATATTGTTGAAACATTCTTGATCCAACTGGTGCAAATAGGTGAAGAGTATTTCTTTCATCTGGTTTTGTAATTTGCAGATTATGTTGTAGGAATTTGCTGGATTATAGTAGAATTTGTCTTAATCTCCTAGTAGAGAAAATTACTGTTAGCAAAACTCGATTGGTGTCATTTGTTTTACAAATTGAATAAAGGGTTATGTTCTTCAAGCTCTGTGTGGAGCTTCGGAAAAATATATAGTAAAGAAAAAGTCTTGGGTTCTTATATAGAAGGAAAGTTTTGCTTTTATTGATGTTGATTTTGACGTTAATGGTTTTTGTTGAGGCAGCTTTTTGTGCATTCGAGTTAGATCGGATATTTCTTTGAAGCGTGGATTAAAGATTTGGTTATTTTGTTTTCTAGAATGTTCTGTCTATTCTCCTAGTAGATAAAATAATTGTAATATGATTTGCTTTTATTTTTTATTTAACTTCTATGTTTTTCTTGTATCCAACGAAAGAAGAGATAAATTAATTTCTTTAAAAAGAGATAATAACATATTAATTTTGTTTCTTATAAAAGATAAATAACAAATAATATTATGAGGCGGGATAAGATTGAATTAAATAAGTAAAAAAAAAAATAGTTTTTAAAAAAGAATCCATTTCAAAAGAAAATCTAAAATCTTAATTCTCATTACTCTAATTCGAAATAGAATTCTAATTAGTCCTCCATCTCTGTAACTTGGAGCAGTAGTGGTGCTGCAAAGCAAGGTTAAACAAAAAAAAAAAAACTCTACTAACCTCTTCGTTTCATATGTCCTCGTCGTTTCGACCTTCAATTTTTGGGATAATTACATTTTGGTACCTTTTAGTTAGACGAAGTTTCAAAAAATACCTCAAGTTTTAAAAATATGAAAAATGGGGTCTCTAGTTTGCAAAAATTACACTCGTATACCCTCCAGTCACTGTTTGAGACTTCAATTGTCTAAGATGTCCTTTGACTTTAAGTAAAAATAATTTATAAAATAAAAAATGTATTTTAACCTAAAATAAATCCTAACTAAAACACTA
>WUAT03367083.1:0-10390 GCA_010015005.3 Ulmus americana | reverse complement strand
TGTTTTTTAATTTTATTTTATTTTAATAATTATTTTTAATTTAAGTCAAAAGGTAGTTTTGGTATTTTTATAAAAATAGGTGAGTTCAGGGTACTAAAATGTCATTATGACAAACAAGAGACCATATTTTGATAGTTTTTGAAACTTGAGGTAGTTTTTGAAACTTCGTCAAACTAGATGGTACTAAAATATAATTATCCCTTACATTAATCATATTTGAATTATGATTCAAATTACAAAAGAATATTATTTAAGTTATAGTAATCTTATTTTCTATAATAATCTTATTTGAATCATGATTCAACATCATTCAAAATACTATTATAATAATTCTGTTTGAATTACCAAAATACTAATCATGTTCAAATTATTAAAATACGATTTAAATCGTGAAAAGAACACCTTATTATTTCATGATTTTATATGTCTTAAATTATATTAATGAAAGAGATTTGCTGATTTATCACTAATCGTTTTATGATATAACCTAATATTGAAGCATATACAAACCATAAATGTTGTCAAATTCCCAGAACTAAATACACCAAAAATACACTCTCATGTTTATCCAAAAAATCTCAACATTACCTAACTAGCTAGCTAGCTAGCTGTTATAGTACAAAAGCACTTAAATAAAATGCTTTTGCTGTTTTTAAAAACAGCACATGGGATGTCAATTTCCTGACAGCCACCTCTTTATAGGTCTGAGTTTGGTGATTCCTTAAACACTACGCATCAGAAATTTTAGGTTACTCATTAATAATAAAGTTAAAAACGACAAGTAGTTTTAGCTTCTGTAACCCTAATTTAGTCATTTTCAGTAGCTGATCAAAGTAAACTAGAACAAGAAAGAACAGGCTGTGATTGGGGAAATGGGCACAAAAAGGGCTTATAGTATACTTACCACATGGGGACAGCTATGAAATTATAATTGGAAAACTACCCCAAGCATAGTTAATATATTCATGATTGTTTATGTACTTAAAGAGTTTACCACTATAAATTAACCAATTAATACCAATCATATTATTACCAGTGAGTTTGGAATTAAATATATTCACACATAATAAATAGGGAAAATACCATTTTACCTCTTAAATTTTTGAACTTTATCACAAATAACTCTGATTACAAGAAATATCATCAAAAACCTTTATTTTCTTTTGAATATGCAAGAATAATTCTGATCACTCCCGTAGCTCCAACGCCAAAATAATCCTCGAAAAAAAAAAAAAAATTTGACGGATGTGGCTAAATCCATTACTCTAACATTGTTCATTGTTTTTGGGATAAAAACTGGAATTACATTAAGAAACCAAAGCACTACGGACAAGCCACATCCCCAACAACAACAGCACCAACACTATTTGGGAGGGAGGAACATTCAACAACAACAGAGTTATGGAAATAAACTACACAGTACACACCAGTGAGCTAGGCACAAAGAGGGACAGATTGCAAATGGAGATTTTTTGGCAGATGGAGATTTCGGATTTTCAAAACGTTTTGTTATTATTATTTTTAATGGTAAATTGATATATTATAAAATAATAATTATATTTTCCAAAGTTGTTTGGATACAAGAATACAAATATCTTCGACTATTTTTCGTGCACTGGAGTCTCCATATGGGATGAAACCCATGTAGGACTCCTGGAGAATTCACATAAAAATGCACATAATTCGAGTACTCACTCGGCTCTTTTCAATCCCATTTTTCAGGTGGGCGATCATATCATATTGGATTTGTACTTTCTGTAATAGAGAACATGTTAAAGCAACCATCGTATGAGAAGTAATAATCCACAAAGACCTCTGGAGATGAAACTCCGACAAGATAGATCTAAGAAAAATCACAACCCCTAAAGACCAGGAGAGAAAAATCTCAACCTAATAAGCGTCTAGGTAACTCAACTTTATTGTGCAGATAAAAATCAAAAAAACCACACAACCAAAATAACACAAAACAACCAAATAAACAACTAGATCCAAAAAACCAAATAAAAAAAGCAGATTATGAAGTGAGGTGGGTTGCAGAAACCATCAGCAAACCATCATCCGCCCTCCGCAAATGCCATTGAGAAACGCCTACTAGATATGAAGCTTACGCCGACCAAATTCCACCGTCGAGAACCTCCCACTGAACTTGAATCCGTCACTGGCCAAGACCCAATGAGCCTAAGATTTCTATCGACCAAAACCCACCAAAATCAGGTCCTTCCGTCCTATCCGGACAACCCCAGCGTCGAAGAACCCCTACCGTCCGTACTTCCTCAGAGCTAGCAAGCCCACTAGTGAGGCAAGATATGTCTTTCTTTGTCCTGATGTAGCCAGATCTAGTGTTTCGTGTCTCATTCGAGGTTGCCGCCTTCCATCGCCTCAACGCCCTCTGTAACCCCTTAGATCGAACTACCCCCCAAACCAGGACGACGGCCGTGGCACCAAACTATTTTTGCCATATCCTGGCCGGCGGCGATGAATCTCTCCTATCTCTCAAAACTCTAAATCGTCTTCGAATTCTATAGAGAAAACAAAGCATCTCTCTCCTGAACACTCTAGTTATTGTGCAAATCAACTTTTTCTTTTTTTGCATACACTGTTTTTTATTGTTCTATAAATATACTTTTTAAATCGTTTTATAATACGATTTTTAATTTAGGAGATATTAGATTCTTTATCGAGTCAAAAACATAACGGGACGTTAATAATAATAGTGACCATATCTATTAATAGAAAGAAGAAAAAAAAAATGCAATCCCCTACTTAATTTATCGGATATAAACTTATAGTATAGTTGTTATATATTGCTTAAAATTTGTTGTATGATTATTAATATGTTATAACCCAATGCAATTTATAGACTAATTAAGTGAAGAATATTTCGGTCTACTCTTTTTGAATGCTAGCTATATATGATATAAATGTCAAAACAAGGGGAAGAAATTGTTGAAAGTGGATCCACATGAAGAAAGTTCAACTGATATTCATGAGAAGAGAAGGTACGTAGATGACTAAATTAAAGGACCCAATTGAAGCAAGTTTGGCTGAGGACCTTGAGGTGTTGTGTTGTCATCCATAGACCCACACCCCACATGACCTTTCGTATGTACTCCATTATTTATATTTGCTTCTAATAAAAACGAAAACCACCAAAATCATATGAAAAATCTAAAATGATTATGATTATGATTAGGAGATAGAAAGAATAAGTATTATTGTATCTAAACAATATTTTTTAAGGAAATAAATTATAGAAAAGATAATTCTATCTATAATTACTTTTTTTAACAAATAATGTCATGGATAAGACCGTTGTGTGTGAAAAAAAAATTAAAAAATATAATTATTTAAAAATTTGTATTTATAAGTCGCGGATAATTATAAAAAATAAAAAGTGTATGAATTCTGAAACAAACGAGCTATAAGCTTTTGTTTGCTCAATTTGGTGTTATTTCATTTGTGATCTATAGAGATTGTAAATTGTAATAGTGTGGTGCGTTGTCTTGTCCGTTTCTTTTAAGTTATTCAAGTCCAATTTGTAATAGGATTACGCATTGTATTGCTCATTTCTTGTTAAGTTGTTCGAGTCTGATGTATTGGACCTAAATGAATAGGTCTTCTTGGCTTATGGAAGCTGTATATGCTTCTTGATAACAAAATTCTACTTAATTTCCTGTAATAAATATATAACACAATTTTTTCTCAAATATTTACCAAAATCTAGAATTATTTTGTTTTTTTTTCTAAAAAAATGTATGTTGTAATTTTCTTTAATATATATACCACGTATAATAAAAATTCAAACTTCTGTTGTTCATAAAAAAAAATTAAAAAATAAAATAAAAAAATTCAATCTTCTAGGGTCTTTCTCTTTGGCTCTTTCAAAGTCTTTATATATGACTCGATGGAAATGGCTAATACATGTGTTCTGTGGGGAAAAACGAAGACTTAGCCGAAAAAGAAGAAGAAGATGAAGGTTTCTGATTGAGGCCTTTTCACAAACAGTTGGTAGACTGTAGAAAGGGCCAACTGCCCATTACACCAATTGGTTAAGTTGGTTGTGGTATAGCAATTAATAGTAGTGTTGCCGTTTTCCCAGCCTAAAGCCACCATGTTCACATTAATACCTAAAGCGCGTCCCAATCTCCTTCTACAGAAAATAGCCTAGTCCAAACTCCCAATAATTTCTTTAGTCTTTTTATTTTTTTAGAGAAATTTTTTCCCCAAATCACTATTTTATAGACACGATACCAAATTAACTATTAGAACATACGTCAAAACTGTTATTATTGTTTATAAATTGTGCCAAAATAACCATTGTAACGATTTCTGTCTATTTTTTACCGTGAATGATGATATGATATATTGTAAAATTGTCTATCACGTCAAGACAAAATATTAACGAAAACAATTACAGTTGCCTTTTTGGCACAACTTATGAATAATTATTATTATTTTAGTGCATGTTCCGAGATGACTTATTTATAACACCAAAAATGAGTGGCCATTAAGGTGATTGCTCCTTTTTTTTTTTTTTTTAATTATTTTTATTTTGTTTCAAAGTTGTAAAGAGTTGAAGAGTTCAGTCTTGGTTGATGACTGCATTTCAATGGTGTGGACTAATACATGTTGCTGAAAGTGATGCATGTGCCTCGTGCAGTTCTAGAGAAAATAATAATCTCTCTCTCTCTCTCTTTATTTTACACCCTACTCAAAAATTTTAAAATCTTATCATACTTTTTAAAATTTTCCAAAGTTCATTCTTTTTTATTCTAACAATTATCATATTATATTTTATCATAGAGATCATATCACATTTTACATCATTTTATCATACTCTATCATTTTACACCCCTAAATCTTACTATTTTTTTTCATCTTACACACATAAACCATATTACCTTTTACATTATATTATTAATATCTCCACCACATTTTACATAAAAGGTTATTTTTTCATATTATGTTATTATAAAACCTCAATATTCTCACTACTTTTTATATAAAGTTATTTTTTAATCGTGTAGACTCCACTTATTTTTATTAAAAAATTTAGAATTCTGTTCAAAAAATTATTCTACTTAAATCACCAAAATTTTGTTTAAATTGCGTCTCAAACATACCCATATATATATATACACACACTTTATTTTCTTCAATATATTATATTTATATTGTGTTCAATTTGATATACCATCGCTATTCAATAAGATAAAATAAGACATCTTCAAATAAGAAGAGGTCAAAATTAGACTTACGACAATTTTTCATGACTTTTTTTAACGCAAATAGCACCCTTATCAAGAAAACTCTATGATAAATTCAAATGGACGTCAAATTAAATAAGGTTTTGAGCATGATAGCCTAACAGTAAAAGGTATATAGATAAGATAAGGTCTACGACTCTACGTGGTATTGTTCAAATAACAACATATGTAAAAATGTTATAAATACTTTTTGGTATCATAATTGGTTTGGGTTCAATCTAAAAAGATTAACCTATTGAGCATAATAATGGAAGTGTCCTTATCAACCCAAACTCATCTCTATGTCGAGTCAATATGAGATTTGATTTAAACAACCAACAATCCCGGCCTCTCTCAACGTAATTTAGCTATTAGACAGAGTATCATTTAGGCAGGAACATCAAATCTCTTAACAAGTGTTCTTCCATGTGGATGCAGCTGTACTCAACAAAGGTGGTGGATGAAGGGATATTTACATGAATGCCTATAAAATTAAGTCACCAAACATTTTTACCTCTTGAATCAATTCTATTACAAAAACATAACTTTTATACAAAAAATAATGAAGAAAACTCGTGTAAAAATTTGTAAAAGATTTTGAAATGAAGGCATAAATGATAAGATTTATGAAAAAAGGTTATCTCATGTAATTTTCTCGTGGATGAATCCTTGAATACAACTTAATCAAATGAAGATGATTGGCCTCGATTTAGATCGCGATGGGCTAAAAAGATACATGATATTGATCTCTTGAGACGGGTTGTGATTTATGTAAGGTAGTGATTCATAATATGATGAAAAAGTATATAAGCTCAATGAAATATGTGATATTCTTAGTTTCAAAATGATGGACGATTGAATGCTTGAGAAAGATCTACATTATAAGGATTGATGCTCTTTTATTCGAAGAAGAAAAAATATTGTTGAGTGTACGAATCAAGTTCTAAATTAATTAGACATAAAGATTGTATTACACTAATATGAGTTTAGATTATTCCACCAAAACTTTAGAGTAAAAAATATAAGAGATCTCTTGTTCAAATTTTGAAAGTTACCAACAGAAAAGAAAAAAAAAAAAAAAATCTCAATCCACGTATCCATTTAGTGGTGAAAGAACTAGTTGGGTTAGACAATTGTGAATATATAGACAACATTTTCAGGTATAGTATTTTGATTCCTTGTGATAAATCATTGTATATAATCTCACATTCTTTTGTATAGATTACATAAATATATTACAAATACAAATGATCACATTCTAATCACTTTATGTTGTTACAAAGAAGAAAACTATTACACTTGTTCTAACAACTCAACCAGTCTCAGCACTTGCACTAAATTCTCTAGTTTTCCTAAATACAAGAGTCTGAAAAGATATAAATCCAATCCAATTACAAAGATGATTTTCCATATAATATAGGATCATCACATGCTTTAATAAAGTCTGTGGTCACACATTGTGGGTTCTGGCATGTTGCTCGAAGGGTTGCTCTATGAAGGAACCATGTGGGATTGAATTTCCAGTAACTCTAACACTACTTTTGTAATGGAGGAGGGTGAATATATATATTTTTTGATCCAAGGAAGGTGAAAATTAAATGCCTCTTTTGTGTTATAACCCATCTATCTATCTGTATTTTGATTGCTAGACCAAATGTTCGGTATCGATCCGATTAGTATTACGATAAATACAATAATATTTTTGTTTTGCGAAACTCGATTTCAAATTAGTGTCTAATGCCATTTTTTCTTATATAGAAAACAGAACACATGTCATATTTTCTTAATTAATTATTGTCTTACTCTTTTTTCATTTTTTTTTGGTTTAAGAAATAATTGTACCGATGTCAATTCAATCATGATAATAAAGCTTGGAATTTTTTTTGTTTAGATGGAGTGAATGAAAGGTTTGGCAATTGACTTTTATTAAATTTGATGTTGATTGGATTTGTCCAGATTGAATGCCCAGTTTGGACATGCACCACGCCAAAAAATGTCTCCCTCCACTCTTATTTTTAGTATACATTAATATCAAATTAGTATGTTTGTTTTCTTTATTTAATTATTTTCCCTTCCAGGAGTAGTCTTCTGCTACTAGGTTTTTCTACATTTTATATATTTTATTCTGTTGTAATGGGAAATATTAGTTTTTCTATAATACTTAATAAAAAATAAAAAAGAGGAAATTACACCCTATACCCCTTTTTTTTCTTAATCCATTACATTTGCACATCCTTTTTAAAATCATTGTATTTGTACTCTTTTTTTTTTTTTTTTTGTAAAATAATTTTTTTATCCCTTTACGTTCAAATCATCTATCTCAATTTCTTTGTAATTTGTTATTTTACGAAGGGATAAAATAAGTAAAAAAATTGCACATTTATAATGAATTTAAAACTGGGGTATAAATGTTTTAATGCCTCATTTTGGGGCATTCCTGTAGCTCCTCCTTAATAAAACTATACAATATTGGGCCGCCTAGTGCTAGCATAGTTGGTAAGAGAAGTGAATTTAGGTCCCAAGTTCTAAATTAAAAACAAATAAGATGGTGAAGTTCAATGATCATAGTAAGCACACTTCTCATCATCTAGTGATTAGGTTTAAGTTCGAATCTCCCTGCTCCAACCGCGATGCTAACGTTGGTAACCACTAAACTATGCCTATAATTTTTATATATGATCATAAACCTCAGCTGAAATAAAAAGGTAGACTCCAACAAAGTGAGCAGAACCGTCATTGATGGTGCTCCAATGTGAGAGATTAAGCCACAAAGAGGCGTAAGCCGCCGCGCCATAAATGCCGCCGACGGTAGAACATTGGATCATCGATCAACCATCCGAAGAACACAACGGAAATCATGCATTGTAGAGGGTTGCATTCTCTCCCCCATGCAATTGAGATGGAACCAATGTAAACAAGCTTTCAGACTAAAGGGATGCATAAAAGAGGTCACCCATTTTGGGTGGGAAACTAGTTCTCGATGTTTACAAGCAAGTCCACTGATGCATGCAATTTTACATAATAATAAATAAATAAAAACTACCTGACATACCGTTAGTATTTACACAATCATAGATCTTGTGCCTAATAACACAAATTTCGAATGCTGAACTCGAGAGTAATCAAGCAGCTCGCATGAACTTCTTTTAATACTACCAAGATCATCATGTCCTGGTGGAACTGGAAGCAACAATCCATAAATCGAATTTCGGCCCGAGTTGGAACAATCCTCATTCGACCTACAAGAACAGAAGCATGCAACCTTCCTAAATTCGTGGCACCAGACAACCATAGTCTTTTCTAATGTTCAAAATAATAATAATAATAACGATGATGATGATAGAAAAATAAATAAATTCGCGAAAAGAGTTCTCATATCTTAATGTAATTCCATTAAAAAAATAACAGGTATCTTTATGCTGGACAATACTAATTATATAGAAGATGAAAGCACATTTTGGAGGACAAAAAAAATGAAGAAAATAATGCAAAACATCATCAATTTACTGATGATAAGAAAAATCATATAAGTTACATTATCATTAAAGCTAAGTAACATTATGATTGCCATTAAACACTAAACCAATAGCACTTTCTTTTCCATCTTTGAACATTCTCCATATTCTAAGCCCTATTATCTTCAGGCCATAGAAAATATACCAAATGGAAAATCAGGACAAAACGGCATTTGCTTGATGAGTTTAAAAGAACTCTTGGCATCGACTTTGGGTTGGAACTAGTTTAGGAAACTATACCTACATACAAGGAAACACAGGCTGCATCAGTGGGATGCTGAAGGCAGCTTCCAAAAAGTTTTGGTTGCAACAAGAATTTTGTCCCTCCCGTGTGCTTCGGGTTCTGTTTTGTGTATGGTGGCTTTCCATCTTACAGCACGAGCTATGCGAGCTACTTTGTCAATAACCTCGGGGGAATCTCTAACCACAACTGTTCCTTCCGGACGCAATATGCGGTCCATTTCCACCATTAAATCCACAAGGTTGCATCTGTACGAAAGATGAGATGAGTTCAGGTACTTCAAAACAGATCTTGCACTTATCAAAATTTTAGCAAATTTCTGTGGACGTCCTTTCAGTATTTCAGAGAAACTATGTTGTATTGAACGTACTTCCCAATCAATCAAATATTATAACCTATAGAAAATAGTATGATAAATAAAAGACTCCAATTTAGAAGCTATAAACATCTATTGATATAACTTAACATTTCATTAAACAAACTATAAGACTCATCGTTTCCATTAAACAAACTATCAATGTTAATTTCTCTACTGCTTCAACAATAACACACCACTCTAACTTTATTCTTCTTGAACAAATAGTCTTTCTTCTAATACTCGTCTCTCTAAAACATGATAGAGCTGTTTTAAAGGAGGACAAGTCATTATTAGCTGGGGACATAAGACCACAGAACATAACGTTTTAGGAATTCAGGGGAAAATAATAATAATAAAAAAAGAACAGATGAACCATGATAAGACTTAAAGATTGCAAAATAGATTTACCTGTTCTTGCCTGACCGTGGATGTTTTATGAGTGATTCAATCCCAGTTACATGGATAAAGTCATAAGTACGAGGATACGTTGAAAATGGCTCACACCTGGGACCAGTAAGCATGCATCAGTGACAATTCAAGTAAAACTACCAGAGTTTCAGGAAATTTCATCAGAACTGAGCAGGTTTTCAACTTTTAGTACCGAAAACACTTGGTTAACTACCCAAGTAAATGTGATCGTTTACCAAGGCAAGATAACTGCTTCAACCTCAAAAGTAAAAAGGTAGCCATTCCTCTTGAGATTCATGAGAAATTTTTAAGCCTTGATTGAGCACATTCTTAACTAAGAAGCAAAAGTGACTTTCACTTTCAAATTATTCATTTTAATTTTTAGTTTTGTCAGTAATTTTAAGACTAATAATGAGCCTGTTCTTTATAGTATTCAAGTTGTATTATTTAAATTTGAACAGAATTTGTATTTTGAAAATCTGAAAAGAGGTAATTTGTTATTTATAGAATATAAATCATGATTCAAACATAACAGAGGGTGTTTGTTATAGAATTTGAATAAAAAATTTCTTTTATTTTATTTTTAAATTTCATTTTTTTAAAAAAAATTGATTTTATTTCT
>WUAT03366972.1:0-10390 GCA_010015005.3 Ulmus americana | reverse complement strand
ACATTTGTTTTGTTTTATTTCAGCCGAAAGAAAAAGCTTAGATGCGTGAGTACAAATTTGGGAGGGCACCACTATTTCTGTAAAGCTAGTTTAATGCCCGCCTTTTTTGACCATTTAACATAGCAGTTTTTTAAAACTGTGAGTTTGACACGTAATAAAAGGCACAAATTCTTGTAGTGTATATTGTCCTTTTATTCATCACCATTTACGTTTGAAATTTTTTATTTACGGCTTCAAGAAGTAAAGCTGATTGTTTTTTGGTATGTCTGCTTCTAGAAACCTGTTATCCTTGCTCTTTCCAACCCAACTTCGCAATCTGAAAGCACGGCTGAAGAAGCATATACACAGAGTCAGGTAATATTGGTATACAATTTGTATGTGAAAATGAAGTTTGATAAATTTTCAATGACTTCATTATTTCTCACCTTTGCCAAGGCTCATGTAATAATACAATTTTTAGCATCCATCAGTTGTGCCTTTATTCATATACTAACTTCTTGCTAAATTGGTGTATATTCTTAGTTACCTGCAATCAGATTTGAAGAAGAAGAACTGGAAGTACATGTATGGGTTTATAAACCCTAATGACTTCTCCTTTGATTGTGGTAGCTCTAATAAAAAAGCAGCAACACTTTCTACAAGGTTGAAGGATGCGAATGAAGACCAAATCTTTTTGGCACCTTATATTGCAGAATAAGTCACTAAACTTATCACAATATTTATTTTCTTTTGTAAATTTTTTGATGACTAATTTACGTTTGATTATTGGTAGTATACATTGGATGTTAGTGGCCATAGATCCATCTAATAACAGGGCTTATTAATGGATTCAATGTCAAAGAAAGTACCCCCAAATCTCAAGGAGGCTATGAAATTATAAGTAATTATGTGTTCACCTGAATGACTGCTACTTTAATACATGTCTTGCCTTAATTGCTAATGAAATTTCTGGTAGGGCATTGAAACTGTGGCATTTGGATAAGAGGCTCCCATATCAAGGTATTATGCTCACTTAATACACTATCTCTACAAATTAAGTGTGAAACTTGTAATATATGCGCAATGACAAATTTGCTTTTCTAGACTCCGCGTTAACTTGGTGGAATAGAGTGCGGGTACTTGTTAGAATTTATGCCATAGGATTAGATACATTTAATGTAGTAACAACAATTTGATTAAGTAATAAAGGATTTTGCTTCAAGATATTAAATTGTGTCCTAATTATGTTCATTTGTTAAATATATGAAGTAAACTACATATCCTAAACTATATTATATAGACCATGAGTTGGACATGTGAGGGGTTCATATGTGGAAGATCTAATGTCAATGATATAGTTTAAATACATGGTCCGCAATCGATAGAATAAAGACAGACACTTTATTCTTGTTAAGATTGTTATGAGTTTATAGCCCATCGGGGGATAGCTTGTCTTGGCTATCAGAGTTAATCTCTTAGATAGATTCATTGGTGTATGTCCTAGTGGTGGATGTACATTGGGTCAAGGCCTAAAGTGAAATTGATTTAACACATCAATTTGATTTAATCAATTTACTTTAATAATCATAGACATGTATTTCATCTTAATCCTGAAATACAATTATGTCTTTGTCTTTGCAACTTATTCTTTTGATATACCAAGGATGCAACCTCTACGATATGAGGTGGACAATTCCTATATGTTGGAGGCATGACTTGTAAATAATAAAGCATGATTCTTAGATATGGAATCCATGGCTCTACTTAGAGTTAAAGTTATCATCTTAAGGAGTCATTCGGGTTAATGAAAATTAAATGAGTTCAGTCATTTGAGCATGTGTTGTTCAAATGACATTCTGTTTATTTAGTAAACATGGATTTTCTGTTATTGAATGATTGAACTTAAGATAAAAGTGATCAATGAGATTAAGAGGACTAGATCTTGAGTCGATGTGGATAACACATGAGGATGATACATGAATGATTGATCGTGGACAAAAGATAATAGTTCTTTCATAAGTACGGTATATGATCAAGAGTTTAGCTTTGGGTTTTTAGTGGAGTAACTCTGAAGTTAATAATCGATTAGGAAACTGACTTGGAGTCAATTTATCTATGATTATTGGAGTTTGATTAAATATTTCCAATGAGTCCCTTTGCTAGCTCAAATAACCCTAACCGACACTTAGAATGGTAGTTCTAGGCCAATCGGTTAACCGCATGGGTGAACTGGATGAACTAAGGCTCAAGGAATTCCTTTCTAAAGGGTTCCAGGCGCCCAAATGTACGAAAACATGCGAACGGAATTTAGGCTTCCAGCCTAATTTCTTGCTTTATATTAATGGGTTATTTGTATTTTTGATACATATATTTTTAATATAATAATATATATTTGAATAGAGAATATTTTTATGAAATAATTGGTTCAAATATTTGGATTTGAATCATAGATCTTGTAGAGAGATATTTTATTCAAATATATTATCTTGGATTAAATAGGTTTATTTGATTAGATATTTTCCTATATGGATATATTTAATTAAATAGAAAAAATTTATCATGTGTAATCTAAGAAAGAGTTTCCAATATAATATATCTATTTGTGATATATTATTAATTAAAGAGAATAATAAGAATTATTCTTATCAAAGAAAACAAGTGAGGGCCTCAAACTGCCTTAAAACCGACCTAAACTGCCTTAAAATCACCCTAAACTGACCAAAACCGCCATAAACCGACCCAAACCGAACTGCCAAATTGAAAAAATCCAAACCGCCAGTCCAAACCGAACCAAACCGTGAATTGACTAGTTTGATTTGGTTTGAAATTTTTAAACCGATGGTTCGATTCGGTTTAGTTTTTTTTAAACCGAAAATTATCGGTTCGGTTTGATAACTGGTCCAAACCAACCCAAATCAAACCAATTTCACCCCTAAGTGAGGCGGAGAGAAAAAAAAAATCAAGATCTTGTAGTCTACATTGGACTTCTAAATCCATAGTGATTTTTGATCTGGGAATTGCTTGGAAAGTCTTATAGATTTCATCAGAGGTGTGTCCACGCTCATGTCAACTTGGTGGCTTGAGAATAGCAAATAAGACCAATTGGTTGAAGAGCTTCTAAGGGCTATCTGTGCTACAAAAGGTAATTGATCATAAGTAATTTATTGTATGTAACATCATGAGATTAGATCCTTTGTTTTTGTTTTAAAATAATTTTAAAATTTTTTCCTTCCACTGTGTAATATTTCCAACATAGGCATGGTTTGGGTTATGGGTGGAGTGGGTGTGGACTGCTTTTCATTTTGAGGGGATTTGGTGTTAGGGGAAGAGATAATAAATTTGTCCATATTCCTAAACAATTATAGGGAAGAAAAAACAAAAAGATTAAAACAATATATTCACTAATTCGTAGTTTATACAAGACATATTTTAAACTAAGAAAAACAAATATTCAGATATCTTCATACAAGAAAAACCAAAACAAAATTTTCATATATTTAATCATATAACACAAATTTTAAGCCAAAAAAAACCACTAAACTCATATTTAAATGTTTCTTAGAAATCAAATGCCAAAAACAAATACTAGTTACCAAAAAACTACCTCACCTGATCACAAGCTTTTATCCTTTTAGAAATCGAAGGAATAAACCGTTGGTTCTTCAAATCGCAGACCAATACAAGTTAGCGTTTTGGCTGGATCACTTTAGTATGCGACATAATTCCCACCTTCTATTTAAAACCAAACACAAAAATAGATTAGAAGCTATAAAATCCAAACAAAGCAAAAAAAATAAAATACCATTGATTTTACATACCTCAAAGCTCAAAGCTCAAATGAAAACAAAAACTCTTTGCTATCTTCAAACACAGAGTAAATCATGTGACTTGAAGAAAAGATAATGAAATTGTAAAGCTTTGAGTAGATGGAAATGAGAAAGGAGGAGATGAGAGGAAGAAACTGAAGAAAAAAAGATACGGCGTGAGAAGAAGAAGTTATGTTCTACCACTATATATATATTTGACTTAATGATTCAAATGTCTCTCGAAATTTTTTTGAATTTGTAAGTTGCCTCTCCATGTTTCAAAATAGCCTTTAAACTCTCTAAACTTACTGTTTAGTGGCTTAAGTGACATAAATTATAATAGGGTTATTTCTCGTCCTTTTTTTCGTCCCATGTGAGGCGCAATTTTTGTCACTTAAGTCACTATTTCTCACTGAAATATATATATAAGAAAATTAATGTTCTCAGTCGAGTCGTGGGCTAAAGAACCCCATACCAACTCGCACTATCATGAGATGGCAGCTTGTAGGCCGCACAGAATAGCGGGCTCCACGGTCAGTTCATTTTTAGCCCGGAAAAAGGACAATTTGGGCCTGTTTTTTCGGATCAGCTTAGACGTGCTCAGCCCTATTGTTTAGAATACTCTATTTAGAATATTGTTCCAAATACATATCTTGTTTAGAATATCTTATTTAAATATCATGTTTATAATGTTGAAAAATCGCAAACCAAACAACCCTAAGCTCACTAGTCATCCAAAATTGTCAACTAAAACGATTTGTTTTGGCGACATTTTTTCTAACACCGCGGTTGTACTTTCTTTTATATTTCTCAATATATATATTAACACTTACTTATACTTTTAAATCATATTTAAAATTAAAATTAAAATTTATTCAATTTTGGTTTAATCTAAAAATTTCTAAAATTTTTAAATTGAGAAATTATTTAGTGGATAGAAATTTAAGTAGGTAAATTATATAAGAGTGATTTTAGGTATTTTATTTTTATTTTTAAATTTTTTACAATTTAGTTTGTGCTGAATATATATATATATATATATATATATTATAAAAATTTAATTTCGTTATGAAAAAAAGATACTAACTTTACAAATTGTTACATTTAAGATTTAACTCGTTTCATTAATTTTGGTTGTTATAATTAGAATAGTAGATCTTAAATTAAAATCTATCATAGCAGGTACTCTAACTTGTAATTATTAAAAAAAGCCACTTCTTTTCATGCATTGCACGTGTCCCTCTGTTCACAATCAGTCTACGTATAGATATTGATTTCAGTTAGGTACTTTGCCTCCAGCTATATCGTGTATCAGGCTTTCACTTCGCTTTCTGATCCTCTTCTCCATTTTTTTTTTTTTTTTTTTTTTGATAAAAAGGAGGGTACTAGGCCCATATTATAACCTCAAAAAGAGAATACATAAAAGAGTACAATAGGAAAGCTCATAGAGTGATAGTGAGTTGCCTGATTCTTGGAAGAAATACAGGAAACAAAAATCACTATCCAAGTAACATAAAGGGATAATTAACTACAAGCAGTGATTGTAGAGTAAAATTCTTCCCTGTAGACGGATGCGAAAGTTCGGGTTTCCGGTGGAGGGCGGCTGACCCCATTATGGATTAAGTTGTTCCTATCGTTCCAAATGGCCCAGAGGATAACACAGAAAAGTTCAAAATCCTCCTGGGCATTCTTATCATTTATGAAGGAGAGTCGATCAATGTATGAGGGCAATTGGGCTGAAAGGACCTGGGAGTGGAAAATACTATCTTCCCACAAGGAGCGGGCATAGATGCATTCGAATAATACATGTATCACTGACTCTTGCATTTCCCCACATCTGGGACAGCTTGGTGAGGTTTTAACACCTCGCTTGACCAAGTTGTCTTTGGTAGGCAAGGCATTTAAACACGAACGCCATATAAAAATCTTAATTTTGGGGGGAAGCTTTAATTTCCATAAAGTGGTCCACCAATTGGAACCTCCTGCAGAAGAAGAAGTAGATTCATAGGTTGGGTTGTTCAGCTCACAGGCAAACTTGTATCCACTTTTGACTGTGTAGGATCCTTTCTTATCATAAAACCAACAGAGCTTATCTGCCTCCCTGTTCCTTGGTACTGTGATGTTGGTGATTTCGGCAATGTCAATAGGCCAAAAGTTTTCCTCAATCAATTGGGTATTCCATCCCATGGGGTTAAGGAATTCTGCGACTGTTGGGTCATCCACCCGGGGATTTTTGGTGACAGGTTTGAAGCTCCTTGGCCTGGTAAGCCATGGGTCAGAAAAAGCTTTTACAGAGAGTCCATTGCCAATTTTCCATATTAGGCCCTTGTTCAGCAGCTCACGCCCCCACACAATGCTTTTCCATATAAAAGAAGCTGTTTGTTTACAAGGGGCAGATAAGAAGTTACCATTTGGGAAGTATTTGCCTTTTAGAACACGACTCATGAGAGATTGTGGATATTTGAGGATTCGCCATGCCTGCTTTGCTACCAATGATTGATTGAATAACAGGAGATCCCGAAATCCCATTCCTCCTTTATGTTTTGGTAGGCACATCTTTTCCCAGGAGACCCAGCTAATCTTTCTGTTTGTGTGAGTACTACCCCACCAAAATCTGGCCACTATAGAGCCCAACTCACAACAGAGAGTGCTAGGAATCTTAAAGATACTCATAGAATAGGTAGGTATTGCTTGAGCTACCGCTTTGATCAGGATTTCTTTGCCCCCGGTGGAGAAAAAAGAGTTGTTCCAGCTATTTGTCTTCTGCCTTACTCTCTCAGTGAGGCCAACAAAGGTCTTCCTTTTATTGCGTCCCACGAAGGTTGGGAGGCCTAGGTATCTGTCATGACTTAGAGCTGAATTGAGGTTTAGTGAGCGCATGATGGCTGTTTTCCGGTGGGAATCGACATTTGGGCTGAAAGTGATAGCAGATTTCATCATATTTACTTGCTGACCTGAACCCTTTTCATAATCTTTCAGGATGTGGAGTAGAGCTAGACAGTTTGATTCATCAGCTTGGCAAAAAACTAGGCTGTCATCTGCAAAAAATATGTGGTTAATATAAGGCCCTGAAGATGAGCATTTGACACCAGATAGGGACCGAGCTGAGACAGCCTCTGATATAAGAGATGAAAAAGCTTCAGCACAGATGATGAATAGATATGGAGACAAAGGGCATCCCTGTCTAAGGCCACGTTGGGGGGTAACACTGCCGCATGGAGTACCATTGATAATGAAAGAGTAATTAACAGTAGAGAGGCAGTTCATAATCAGTCGATTCCAATTTGCAGGGAAGCCCATTTTATCCAATAAACGGCTGAGGAATCGCCACTCAACTCTGTCATAGGCTTTGCTCATGTCCAGCTTAAGAGCCATAAAACCTTTCTTACCCTTGAACCTTCTGTTTATGTAGTTGAGCATCTCGTACCCAACAATCACACTGTCAGAAATTAACCGTCCAGGGGCAAAGGCATTTTGGCTATCAGATATGATTTCTGGGATAAGGGGTTTCAATCTGTTAGCCATTGCCTTGGAGACTATCTTGTACACAACATTACACAGGCTAATGGGACGGAAGTCAGCAACTGAAGTCGGGCTCTTCTTCTTGGGGATGAGAGTGACATGGGTTGTGTTGAAAGCTTTTAGAGAAGCACCGTCGTTGAGGATTGCTAAGCAAGCTTTAGTGACCTTTGGCCCAACTATATCCCAGTTTTTTTGGAAGAAAAGTGCGTGGAAACCATCTGGTCCAGGGGCCTTTGAAGGATTCATATCAAAAAGAGCCGAGCGAACATTTTCAGTAGTAAAAGGGGAGGCCAGGGAAGATCGAGCTTCTTCTGAGAAGGTGTTGTGGATGGCCCGAGATGCCCAATCAATATCCTCGGGTGATGGGTGAGAGGAAGAGAAGAGATTGGAGAAAAAGCGACAGACTGCAAGCTCAATGTTTTTTTCATCAGTAACCCAAGTGTTTGATTCATTGAGGATGCCTGTGATTTCGTTTATTCGGTGCCTCCCAGAAGCTTGAGAGTGAAAAAATTTAGTGTTCCTGTCACCTGCTTTCAGCCATTCGGTACGAGCGCGTTGCTTCCAGTACAGCTCTTCCCTAGATAGAAGGCGTTCTAGAGTGGTTTGGGCCTTGTGTAGCTGGTCCATGATGTCTGGGGTAGCTGTCATGGAGTAAAGTTGGTTGATCACTGCCTGTTGCTGCTTGATCGCATTCTGGGTGTTACCAAACTTGGTGCTCCAAGAGTTCAGGTGCGAGGAACACGAGATCAAGCAAGAAGAGAGATCGGCTATTGGATCCTGTAGCTGGGTTGAAGACCAGCTAGAGATGAGGGTCTCTCTAAAGTCTTCTTCCTTGAGCCAGAACGACTCGAAACGGAAGCCTCGCGATCGAACTCTGGTGGTCTTGTGGTTGAGGGTGAGGTGGAGTGGTCGATGATCAGAGTGAAAAAAATCAAGATGGTGGACTCGGTAGTTGGGGAACAGAGCTTTCCATTCCGGTTGAGCCACCATTCTATCTAGGCGTTCTTGAGTATTCTTGGTGTCAACGGATTTGTTGGTCCAAGTAAACTGGGGCCCTTTGAAGCCCAGATCATGGAGACTGCAATTTGCAAGGGCGTGTGAGAAGTTTATCATAGCAGTAAGAGATCTTGGTGGGCCGCCTCTTTTTTCCCCGTCACAGGATATTTCGTTGAAGTCCCCGACGACCAGCCAAGGGAGATTGTTGAGGGGGGATAATCTCTGCAAGAGATCCCAAGAAAATTTCCTAAGCTCCCTGTGTGGGTTACCATAGAAACATGTAAGCCTCCATGTAAGGTTATCGGGGGAAATGATGGTTGCATCAATATGGCCAGATGAGTAGGATTGTATAGAGACATCCCATTCATTTTGCCAAAGTAGCATGAGACCCCCACCAGTCCCATAACGATTAACTGGAAAGCAGTTGTTGAATTTCAGAAGTCTACGAATTCTGTCAGAGTTGGGATTTGTCAGCCTTGTTTCGCACAGGAAGGCCATTCCTGGGGAGGTAGAGCGGATTAATTTCCGCAGAAAAGTTAACGCGCGAGGATTCCCCAGCCCACGCACGTTCCAGCTTATGATACTCATGGCGTCCGGCAACCCCGGGTTGGGGTCGCCGATATCCCATACAGGTTGTCACCATAAAAAACTGAGGAATGAGTAGAGAGGGTTGTGGCAGGCTTAATTTCATCAGCTCCAGAGTTAAGACAGGGGCGTTTATCAGGCAAGGGAGAGGGTTCTTTGAGATGGATTTTGCGCTTGGTGGTGGAAAGAATTTTACAGAGCCGAATGGCTTTGCAAGGGCTAGGGAGAGCGGAGGCATTTTTGGGTAAAAGCTTTTTTGCAGGAGATTTTGGGGAGTGGAGAGGTTTGCTAGCTGGTATTCTCTGATTTTTTGAAACAATGGTTGGTTTTGGATCGGGGGGAGATACGAGGGGAAGGGGGGCACAGGTAGGGTCAAGCTTTTGGGGAGGCATAATGAGAGCTAATTTGGAATCTGTCAGGGAGGGAGAGGTAGGTGTTGACTGAGACGGGTCCAACGGTAGAACTAATTTAAGCGAGCAGGTTTCTTGGCGTGAGAAGGCCAAATTGGACTGAAAAGAGGAATCCAAGGAAGGATTTTCAATGGCCAAAGCGCCAATTTCTCCAAAGGAGTGTGAGTGGGGGCTAGTTGCAAAAGTGGAATCATTACCATTGATTGAATAGCTAGAGGCCAAACAATCATCCGAGAGATGGGTAGAAGGGGCCATGTGCTTGGAAGTGGAATTAGGTGGTAGTGGGACCTTGTGTTTCCTAGGTCTACCCCTTTTTGGCTTAGTTTTAGGGGAATGAGGAAAGTCCACAAAAGAGGCATTAAAGTCAAAAGAATGGGCTGGGAAGGAGTTTCTTTCCGCAGTCAGCGGGGTATGGTCTGCCATGGGAAGCTTGACGCCAAGATGGGAAACGGAAGGTTGATCGGACGGTCTGGGGGTTGAGGAGTCCGGTGTGGGAGGGACCGGAGCTTGAGCAGGGGGCTGGGTGGGAGCCTGGAGCTCAGGTCTTGGCAACTCCCAATCCTTCACGGGTGGAGGAGCAAAGGGCGGGGGAGAGGTAGAGAAGCAGTTTGAGCCTGGGATAGAAGCTGACCGCGGAAAGGCACTCGTCTGCGAGGCGAGGGGAGACGAGCGCTCGCTGGTGTGGGCCGATTGGACAAGCGCCTCCGTGCTCGCAGGTTCTGGTGGGGGGGTGCGGGGCTAGGAGCGCCTGAAGGGTTGACGAGGTGAGCTGGGGCAGAGAGCTTTTGGTTTGAGATTGATCCTGGTTGGAGCGGGCCACCTCAGATTGAGCACCCAAGGACGTAGTGCATGGCCCATGCACCTTCTCTGGGCTCGGTCGGTGTTGCTTCTTGCTTGAAGGCCGGCGGTTAGCTGGTCCTTGCCGGAAGGAGAGGTAACCGGTAGCCTCCGGGGTAGAGGATATCGTAGTGGTCTTTTTAACGGGAAGGTGAGCTTCGGACGGTCCCGAGATCATAGGAGGACCTCTACTTTTTCTATGTCTTCCTTGATCTGAGCCACTAGCATTGGATACGCGGATCCAATCCCCAAATA
>WUAT03366862.1:0-10119 GCA_010015005.3 Ulmus americana | reverse complement strand
CGCCTACAATTTTTTGTTTCAAGTTTTTTTTTTTTTTTTTTTTTTGTTCTTCCGTTCCTTTTTATTTGTGAATTTTTGTTTGAAACCCCAATTTTGTTCAAAAACTGAAAAAATTGAAATCAACAGAGTTATCATTGCTTTTAGTTGTTGTTCGATGTATATTTTTGGATTGGGTAGTTTATTCTCCTGTTGTTTCTTTTGACTGGTGGTCTCAAAACCCTAATTTTTTACGCATAATTGATTGTTTAGGGATTTGGATAATCTATGTAGTTTCCCTTCGGTTGGTTTTCTTGAAACCCTAATTGATTCCACCGATTCAAGCATTTTCTTTCACTTTCTCGCACTGCTTTTCCAATTTTTCAGTACTAGTTCCAATTCCTCTATTTGATTACTCTCTGACTAATTTGATAACTATGGAACAACACAATAAAGAAAAATATGAATACTCTTGTGTTTGGCTAGAAAAGAAAATAAAAAGTAGAGGGAAGAGAGAATTGTGGGAAAACAGTGAAAGGGAGCTGTTGTTTGTCAGAAATTGCAACCCTAAGCTGCTTTGCACTAAGGTGCACACATCCCTACAAAACTACGTTTTGCATTAAACACAGAGAGATAAAGAGGAGTGAGATCAACTTTCTTGTCTAAGTCTGAGGGTGTGGTTTAAGAGGCAAAGGGGAAAGAGGGGTTTAGTTTGCTTTGTTTTGTTTTGTACGGTTCAAGAACTAGTTGGGGAGAAAAAGAAGGGTTTGGATTAGATTTATTTATAGTGGTCCTCTTTAGTGGAGAATCAATGAATTCTGAGCATGGTTTTTTTTTTCTTCCTTCTTCTCTTGGAAGGGTTGAGGAATTTGAATTCTAGACCTCCATGTGTTACCACACTAGATATGCTAGATTATGTGTACTCGATGAGTTTGTAAAGGGTGAATGATTGAGCAGTAGCAAAATTAATTGAAAAGTGTGGTCCTAATTCAAAAACTTTTCTTAAGAAACAGCTTCCAAGAGCAAGTAGAAGACCCCCCTTTTATCGTTATATTTTATTATTTTATTTTATTTTTCTAAAATAGGTTTTTCTAGTAAGATTTCTTTTAGGGGATTAGCTTATTAAAGTAATATTTGTTACCAGATTGGCTTATTATATGTTAATACTATTTCCCTTCGTTGGTAACTATTCCTTGTCTTATGTTTTGGTTGCAGGTGTCTATCTTGGCTGGTACGCTTGCTCGTTTAGACATAGATGCCCCTCGTTACAAAAAGTATGCATTTGTGCTTTAACAAAGTTATCTTTTGGTTTGGATATCCCTTAATGGTATATTCTTAAAAACTGTCATCCCCAGTGATCTTTGACAAGTAAAAAAAGTTGGGACTGCTTGGAAGGAACATAACGTTATCACATGGAATATTTACAGCTAGACTCTTTTAATGAAAAGGAAAGCTGACTTCTTGCATTTAGGAATTCTTTAACAACTTGGAAAGAAGATTATGCTGAAATTGATGTTGTTTCTTCTTCATCATGCATATAGGAGCAGCTCCTCATGACCTTATTATGCCAATCCATAGAAGACAAAAAAAAATACACCTTTAGACTGGAAGGAGCTATTCTCCAATGGCTTAATCTGAACCCATCCCATTCTATTTGATAAAGGGTTGATTTCACCCTGGATTTCATTTTTAGTCATTTTTTTTCCTTTCTGAAATAGCTGATTTTTGCATTGGTTCTACTTGATTAAATTTAAAAATTCTCTTTTGACCAAATATTTTATCTTCGTAGTCTTTACTTTTTTTTTATTGGTATAGAGAAAAGGGTTTTGATATTGTACAACAATAGCTTCTTCTCTTTTCCTATATACACAAACTAGTGTGAAGTTCTTGTTTCTTATATGAAAAAGGAAACAAGGGGGAAAAGCTCATAGTTTGATATAGTAGTTAGTAATTGGCCAATAATAGGAATAATGAGCATACTTTCATTCTTTTATTACTTTAATCTTTTTTTCTCACTGTTGTTGTGATTAATAATAATTTATTTGCTGCAGGGATGGTTATAATGACTTTAACACGTTCTACATGCAAGTAAGTGTGCCTTTATATTTAATGTTGACTGTTATGAGTTATACACTTCTTATAATTCCCTTATTCCCTTCAGTCGAGACCATGATGAGGTTTATGAGTGATTTTTCTATTAAATATATCTTAAAGCAATCCCTTCATTACCTAGCTCTGTATGAGTTTTCTATTAGCCATATTCACCTTTTTGTTTTTTTCTTGCACAAGTATATATGATGAAAGATTTGTTGAGTTAGGATGAGAACATAAGATAGGAAAAAGGAAATTAGTTTTCTTTTATGAAATGTTAGATGAGAAAGGAAAGTTATGCTAACTGTAACTGTACAAGTGAACAAGAGATGATTGGTCAGCCCACTATCAATTTAAAATTGGAAAAATCTGAATGATACAGGCTACCATCAGAAGAGGCATGTGATAAGTATATCATAACATTATATAATGTTTTCTTCGTTCAGATAAGTTTTAGGCTTTTAGCTGATATTTACTCCTCCATAAGACATGAGTGACTTGAAAGCCCCATTTCATGAACTGTACTTACAAGTGTCAACAGAAATTAAAACATCTCTATAATTTCACTAACTATTGATAATCTATCTTGGTCAGTAGCAAAATATTTGCTGATGCACAGCATTATCTGTTGTATAGTGAATCTGGAGGAGACAAGTATTTGCTTCTATTCAAAGTTTTAGTCTTAGCAGACAAACAAAAAGAAAAAAAATGGGAAAAGAGAGAAAATTCTAATTTATTAAGGCATGTGATTTTCATATCTTAAGTTAAAAAAAAAAAAGTTGAACAAATGTTACTCATACTTGTCTTCAAAGTTAGATTATCCATGAGGATTTTATATCCTGAAGTACCGTGTATGTATGGTTACATACCTCATCAAGAGGAGCATATCCCGCTTAACTTTTTTATTTTTGTTATAGGAAATTATACTTTATTGAGCTTATCCATGTTGTTCATTCTATAATTTATGCGTATGTGATATACGTGCTGTCATGACAATTAGCAATGTATCAGTTTGATTTCATGCTGTTATGATCTGATTGTTCATTTATTTTATGTACTAATTGTTTTAATTACAGGCTGCATCTGGGACTAAAGGTGGTTCAAGTGGTTCCCCTGTAATTGATTGGCAAGGCAGGGCAGTGGCCTTAAATGCTGGTAGCAAGTCATCAAGTGCGTCGGCATTCTTTTTACCCTTAGAAAGAGTGAGCACATTTTATTGTGTTATTTGCCAAACCTTACCTTTTGCCGGATTTATATTCAATTAGGATGCTTAGAATTACTGTGATTAAAATTGCAGGTTGTAAGGGCATTGGAGTTTCTTCAGAAGGGCAGAGATTCATCTGTTAATACATGGGAGACAGTTTCTATACCCCGTGGTACGCTTCAGGTTTGTTGTTCCCATTATTCTTTCGAATGGTTTGTTTATCTCAAACGTACGTGTGTGTGTGTGTCCCCTTGTAGATGATTTTTTTGCTTTTGCAAGAAATCATGCGAGCTGAGACCAAGATAGGGTCGTAACGGGTTATTGGAAGAAATATATACTAAGGACACAACTACTAAAATGGATCTAGGTGTGTCATACATTCCCTCCTCACTCATGATCTTACGTTAGAGGAACTATGTGGAATGTTTTTAGCCAAAGGACCTATGCTATGATGAGGTCTCTCCCCTCGGCATTCTCCGATAGAGGCGCACAACAAAGTACTTATGTAAGGGCCCAAGTCTAGATAACATGTTAATAAGAGTCTAGACATTAATATGTATAAGTGGATAAGAAATCGCATTCAATGAGCATTTCATTCATGAATTAAGACATGATCATCATATGATATATCTATGTGCTTATTGAATATATTGCGCATGTTTTGTGAGATATGTCTGTACTTGCTGAGTTTCGGTTCACGACTTACGTTCGTGTTGTAGGTACAAAGGGTAAGCATATCTCCGATGTATGACTGGGATGCATGTGTGGTTGGTCTATGGAAGGTGGGGATGGATAACCTGACCATGCACACACATTCCACACATGATATGTTTTATTGCCCGCCGTTTTATAACTGTTTTATGTACATTTTAAGTTATACCTTACTTATGGTTTTTGATATGTAAATATTCTTTTGAACGTGTACTGTTAATATTAGTCTAGTAGACTACGATCTACCAGCAACTATTTTCTAAAGTTCTGATTTCCAAATGAGGAAAATGTATTTAGGTAGGTACAAGGTTTTCATGATTTTACTCAGGTACGAGTTTTTAAACTAAATCTGTAGATTACTCGGTTTTCTAAGCAGTAAAAGTTTCTAGTGTTTCGAAAGGTATGATGGTGATCTTTATGCGTGTTTAGGTTTTAAAAAAAATCCTGAATTTTTAAGACCTAATTTTTTTAAGAGGGTTAATACGCTGTTAAGAACCCGGGTCGCCACAGGTTTAGGGAACGTCCTAACTTGAATAACATGAGTAAGGAAGAGTGCCTCATAAAATGGGGTAGTACGACACACCTATGTTCATTTTAAACTTATAACAATTTATCATACTTATAGTCTCCTTGTTGACATTAATCAAATTATGGATCTATGCAGTTTAACTTATCATGTTGAGACTCTTGTGACAGTTATTTCCTTAAATGCATCTAACTGTCCAGCAATGCATGGCTATGAATGATATTTAGGCATGCTTGATAACTGTATGCAGTGCATGTAGTCATATACATAAATACTTATAACATGGATAAATAACAGATAATCCAGCACAATATAGCACATCATCAATCATTCTAGCAAAAAAACAAAGATCATCACAAGCACACTTATTCAACATATTGCACGCATCATTTTAAGAAAATTGTTTGTTCCGTGTTGTAAGTGAGATCTGTATTTACCTATTTGTATTGCTCCCAGCAATAGAATTCTCAAGGATTTTAATTAGTTGGAAAACTAAAGGGCTTGAAAATAACTTTAAAGGCATAACAAAATTTAGAAACTTGAGAGCTGAAACTTAACGAACTTAGGATTTAGAATTTGGTTAAAAACATTTGAATTCCAAAACTTGTTTAGACATCTTATGTTGCCTTTAAAACTCCACTGGACCTTTGTTGGGTAATTTGGGTATAACACCCTCAATTCGGACTCAAAAGAGGTGAGACTAAATTTAAACACTTCCTAAGACCTTAAGGTTTAAATTCTCAAAATTTGACTTGAAAACTCAACCTCTAATTTGTGAAACTAAATATCTTTTTTTAGATAAAGGGCTAGGTTTGGACAGATTGTAGTCCTGTTTTAAAACAGACATGACATATTCATTTTTAATCCAATAAGGACCAAACCACTTGCAAAAGCTCATTAACAAACTAAAGTTTACTCTATAAAAATACCAAATTAAAAATTCGTTTGGATTCAAAAAGGAACAGGCCGAAACAGGGCTAAACTCTACAATATTCCAGTTTACAACATGTTTTGTTTTTAAAAGTCTATTTTGACTTATAAACAGTCCCTTATAATTTCCATAAAAATACCTTCTTTAAGGTAGAATCTTAAATAAGGGTTCCAAGACTTTGTATGAAAATAAAAGCTTTAATTTTAGGAGTTTAAATACATAAAACTCAATTTTCTAAACAGGGCAGAATAGTGATTTCTGATGAACAACCAACCTTTAGGGTCCTATAACTCAAAATTCCTCCAACCATTTGCTCTCAAAATTTGACAAAATAAACTAGATACATAGGGCTTTCCAACAAGCTATCATATTCATAAATCTGAGTTGTATAACCCCTTGAAAACATCCATGAAATCCGAGTTACTGGAACTATCCAGAACCGGGTTTGCATGTTGGAAATTTAATTTCCACATTAATAATCTTGCATGCAAAACTCAGAATAATTACATCAAACATCAATTAACACATTCAAGAGGATTCTAACAATTTATAACAAGGGATTACCAATCGAATTCAATTTTGGGGAAGGCTTGAAGTTGATGTATCCAAAATCTCCTTTAAAAGCTGGAATTGGTTGTTCCTTGGATGTTTATCACAAGAACATGAGTTCTAATCCAAGAATTTATAGAAAACAGCAAGAAAAGGCTTACCAATTTATTACCTTAGGTGAGTGTTGAAAGAATACTTGATTCTAAACTGAATTGGAATTGGAATTGGAAAGAAACAAGAACATGAGTGTTCTTGATGAACCTCCTTGGTTGGCAGGGAAAAAGATAAGAAATTCTCCTTGTATGTTTGTAGAAACTTTGTTAGATCACTGAACAAAGTCTTAAAATTTGCAAGGATTTAATTAAAGATTTCTTTACCTTAAACTAGCCCCAACTTTGATTTCAAAAGTTGATGTAATCGGACCAAGAAGTAAGAAAATAAGATGATGTTCTTGGGGAAGGGTTCTTGGTCGGCAAAGGAAGAGAGACAGATGAGTTGAGAGAATGAAAAAGTAAAAACTCCATTTCTCCTCACGTTGGCCTTTTTATAAGGCTATAAAAATTATAAATTTAAGTTTAATTTAATTAGGGTGATAGTGGAGAATAATTCATCCACTAAACAAGGCATTCATTGACTCAATGAGTTGGTTAGGAGGTTAAAAAGATGACAACTACTAGCTTCCACCCTTTCTTTCTTAAATCCTTTATATTTTTCATAAAACTCATGATTTAATTCATCAATTAAGTGCCATTTTATTCTTTCTTTCTTTTTAACTTTCATTTTATTCCAAATTTCATTTCCAACTTCAAATTCAAATTCCAAACTTTGGATTTATTTCCAATAAATCTCAATTGCTTTTATCCTTCAAATTATCCATTATTGAAATTTATTTCCAATAAATTTCCCATTCAATATTCCAACTTGTAACCTTTAAGATTAAATTTCCAATTTAATTCTTATAATTACCTTAACAACCTAATTGAGGCTTTTATTCTGATTTATTTTCTATTTAAGCCTAATAAACGTATTTCAAGCATTTTAATCCCCTTTTTAAATTCTGACTTAATTAATGCGTAATCTTTTACATTAAATCTTTACTTATTACGCATTAATCTTTCAGAGAATGTCAAATATTTATGACATTATTACAACAATAATATTTGTAATTTACTTGATCAACTTTTACGAATTTAAAGCATAGAATACTTGCACGGGATTTCCGTGTAAAATGCACCTTAAAACAATTTAATTAAGATTAAGATGCTAATTTAAGGACTTGGACTTTTGAGGTTTCACAACAACGGCAAGTATGTATTATGTGCTTGATGAGATGTCAGGATTGTGATCAGAATTTTGGAAGGTGGGTATGGGATTAACTACTACGCGAAAACTTTTCCACACAAGTGCACTAAGTTCTTTTTAAGATATCTGCCTCTTTCCACAAGTTATTGCTTTTAGTACAAGTTTTTATAAGTTTTGAATTTCGCCTCTCGAATTTCAAGGTTTTGTATTATTCTTTCTTGAGGCTTAACTCTTAACTATTAGTCTGGTAAACTATGATTTACCAGCAACCATTTTCTAAAATATTTTACCTAATTTATCTTTATATGTATTAGTATTCATTTTCTGAAATCATGATAGGATAATGTTTTAAAATCTTGATTTCCAATAAAGAAAATGTTTTTTAGGCAGATACGAAGTTTTGACCACCTACTCGAGTATGAGTTTTTAAACTAAAACTGTGGACTACTCGGTTTTCAAAAACGACTAGGTTTTCAAGTGTTCCAAATGTTAAAAGGTGATCTTTTATGGATGTTTAGGTTTTAAAAAGAAAAAAAAATCTCTGAAATTTTAGACCTAAACTATATTAAGCGAGTTAAATAAGTTTTTAAAAACCCAGGTCGACACAATTGGTATCAGAATGAGTCCCTGCCACCCACTTCCAAAGCTTCATTACCAATCACTGACATCTCAAGTAAGTTCAATTTCTTTTAAGTAGAAAAAATGTTTAGCTAATTTAATGTATTATTCACTCAGCTAGACTAAGGGGATGGCTCAGAACCAAGGAAATAATTCATCCCAGAACAATGGCAAGATTGATCAGATGATTCCAATCGAAGCCTTACAGAACATGGTAAAAGAGCAAATCACTTGGATCCAAGATTTGCGATTGGCTGTCTAGCTACAAAAGCAGAAGTAGAAAGAGCAAGAGAAGGAGCATGGGATCAGACATCAGAAGTGTTGTTATTCCTATGTTATGCTATCCGAAAGGAGAAGAGCTCAGGAGATGCTGAAAATGTTACGACCAGATATTGCATGTACGGTTAAGCGGAGTGGTGAGTTACCTACATCGGTGAATGATTACTTTATGAAGGCACTTCACGCCAAACATCACCTAACTCAACTCTAAAGGAGAAAAAGGCGAAGAGGATTCTCACTTTCCCCATTTGTAATAAATGTGGAAACGCACACCCTGATGGACGCAAACGTGGTACCAACCTCTGTTTCAAGTGTGGCAAAGAAGGTCATTACGCTCGTAACTGTGCTGCTAATCAGCTAAGGATAACAGATAGAGCATGAAGATACCACAAAAATTATGACTACCATTGTAAAAAGAAAGTCAGAGACTAGGATAAAGGCTTACTATGTAGTAACCCTTAACTAAGTCAAGTTGATATATATAACTAGCATTTTGTGTAAATTCCTTTGGACAAAAAGGAATTTGTATGTAATAGTAACTCTTTTGTTGTGAATCTCTTATAAAGAGATCATTATGAATGTTCATATTAGTGTTAAGAAGAAATTTTATCCTCTATTCCTGATATGAACATACTAAGTATTAGTTCACCTAAACCAAATTCATGACAAATGAATTTTATCCCAAATCAGAAGATCTAGCTTTCAAGAAGAATAGCGAGGGCGTTGTAGCGAAGATATTCAAGATCAAATGGCATACATTGGTACAAGAGATAGTAGTCCGCAGTTTCTGACATAACCAGGAGGGACGATTGAAACCAGGTTTGGAAATCTGCGAATCTGCGAAACAAGTAATGCGGAAGCAGGAAGTTGAGCAATCATTGTCAGTAACCAGAAAAGAACTCCTATACAAGAAGTTCAGTCAAATGGAACCTACAGAGTTTGAAGGTTCCATGGACCTGGGCGAAGTAAATGAATGAGTACACTCCATTCAAAATATCCTGAAGTTCTTAGAACTTGAAGACAAGGATAAAGTTTAGTGTGCCTCATCTTTATTGAAGGGAGATGCCCGACTCTAGTGGAAGATAGTTTGTGAATGGATTGATGTATTTTCCATAACTTGGAATGAATTCGTGACAGAATTTAACCAAAAATACTTCAATTCGGAATCAATGAGAGCTCAACAAACATAATTCCTAAATTTGAAGGAAGAAGGGAATTACGATGACTGAAGTGGTCAGGAAATCTGAAAAGCTCAAACGGTTATGTCCTTTTCCAAATTCCAAAAGGAAGAAAGTGTTCACCAACCAATGAAAGCGTTCCAACCTGATGTCGCAATGTCACTTGGATGCAGCAAATGACTAACCATTATGGCTGAATGCAACGAAAAATCGTCTTGCGTCGAACGGATAAAGTAAATTATGCTTATATAGTCTTTTGCCAGTTATGCACAAGGGAATCATACAGTTATGTGCAAATTGAAGTCAATCATCTGTCATAACTGTAATAAGTTCAGACATCTCGGTGGAAACTATGCTATGAATAACCCCAAAGGGGTTTTGAAGAAGCCATAGAAATAGTCACTAGCACTCGTTAAGTCCAATTGTGCTGAAACTGCCTTAGAACAGACAAGAATTCCTAAGGAATCACGATTGTATATGGGCAATTAAAGATTGTTAGGGCAAGTTGGTTATAGCCTAAACCAAAAAAGATAGAATGATGAAGTCCTTTGAAGGAACAGAAGTTGCGGATATATCGGCTTAAACGATGTGTTCGCATGTTAATGTCTACGCGAACCAAAATTGTAAATGTAATGGTTTTTTGCTTTAAAGTAATCAGTTAATGTGACCTTGCATAATTGATGAATAAAGCATCTATTACTAAACATTATAGAGCCGATTAGAGAAATACACTGGAGGGTCCCACTGAGTAGCA
>WUAT03366861.1:0-17397 GCA_010015005.3 Ulmus americana | reverse complement strand
ATTCATGCATCATTGTTAGACTGCTCATTACAGAATCTGATATAAGTTTATAAGGTAATGCATAGTTAACAGATTTGATAAATGAAATAGGAGGTATATAAGGACTTGGCGGTCAAAAGATAATAAGGGACTAGGCAGTTTAAGATGGTTATACAAGGGATTTGACGATCCAATAGAAAATTTATTTACCAAGTGTCATACCCACATTCCTCTCTGCTTGACGGCAGTTATGGTTTTAGACGAGACCTATATCTGCTGACTTGACGGTCAGCTTACTTAACAGTAATTGAATGTGATGGGTGCTGGATTTGTGTTGGTTCATGGTAGCTCCCCCAACACACCCCAGTACCAGCGCGCCAAGTACGCACACTATGGGCCCAAACTAATATTAATAAACTATAGGATTAAATAGAATTATGATTTAAGATTATCTAATCGAATACCAAATTGCATAATAGATCTCATGATGCATCCATTGATATTATATCTATATATTTGATTGAAATCATAAGTGATTACTTGAATCTTATTTTGTGTGCATATTGAATATATTGCACAGTTTTGTGAGATTATGTATGTACTTGCTGGGCTTCGGCTCACAATTTCTGTTCGTGTTATAGGCACCAAAGAGAAGCCTATCTCTGATGCTTGATTGGGATGCAAGTGTGGTTGGTTTTGGAAGGTGGGAATGGATACCCGGCCATGCATGTTAGTTCTGCATAGGTTTCCAGAAGGTTATTATGTATATGGTTTGCTTATTTTATCATATTTTAAGTTTTTACATCTTCAGTCTTAAATTTTGGTATGTAAATATTTATTTCAGAATTTTTTTTTACTTAAAAATGGAACTCCGGATATTTTTATAATTTTTCACGAAAAAAAGTATGTTTTAGAAATGTGTGAAGTTTTGAAGACCTAAACAAGGCATGAGTTTTGAAATCAAAATCGATAGACTACTCAATTTTCAAACAACTAAGTTTACAAGTGTTACGCCTTTATTCTTTCTAAAAACTTAGGTTTGTCTTCAACCAGTGTTATTACAAGTTTTATGTTTATATTTTATTTTAGAAAAAAAAATTCCCAAAATTTTAGGCTCAAATCATACTTAAGAGGTTAACTAAGTCATTAAGAACTTGGGCCGTTACATTCCTAGACTTGAGAACATCCATGCGGATGCCTTAGCCAATCTAGACTCATCCATTCCCGTGACCGAGTCTCAATCCATTCCGCTCCTCTATCTCCAGTGGGCTGCTGTATGGAAAGATCCACCTATAGAGATTACTACTATAGACACATCTGACACATGGATGACACTAATCATACGCTACTTGACCAGCGACAAACTACCAGAGGATAAAAACAAAGCATGATGCCTTCGGGCTAAAGCTGCAAGGTTCACCATCCACATGGCCAACTTCTAAAGAGGTCTTTCTCGGGACCCTACCTCAAATGTATTACTCCGATCGAAGCAAACCACGTTCTATCTAAACTCCACCAAGGAGAATGCAGAAACCATGTCGGAAGACACAGCCTTGCTAATCATGCACTCACTGCATGCTACTACTGGCCCACTATGCGCTCAGACTTTACTAGCCCTATTAAACATTCTGATAGTTGCCAACACTTCGCTGAGGTCTCTCACCTCCCCCCTGAGCAACTTAAGCCCATCCTCTCACCATGGCCTTTCATGAAGAGGGGAATGGACATTGTAGGGAAGCTTCCTATAGCCCCTAGCCAACGCATCTACATGCTTGCGGTCATAGACTACTTTACTAAATGGGTAGAGGCTGAGGCATACCATCAGGTCCGTTACTGCGAAGTGAAGAATTTCATCTGGAATAATGTTATCTGCCACTTCAGAGTTCCCAAAAAGATAGTGACTGACAATGGGTCCCAATTCATCTCATTCGACTTCCAAGATTTCTGTAAAGAGTGGGGAATCAAACTCTCCTTCTCTACTCCATGCTACCCGAAGGCCAACTGCCAGGCAGAGTCGACCAACAAAATGGTCATTAATATCATCAAGAAGCGGCTCAAGAAAGCAAAGGGTCTTTGGGTAGACGAGCTACCAGGTGTGCTTTGGGCATATCAAACCATTGCACGCACTTTCACAGGGGAGACACCTTTCTCCCTCACATACGGCACTGAGGCCGTCATACCAGTCGAGTGCAGCATTTCATCTGCAATATACATGTGGCTCAATGAAAACACTAATTAAGAGCTACTTAACCACAACCTTGATGATGAACTCCGTGACAAGGCTCATCTCGGCATCGCTTTTTACCAACAGAAAGTAGCTCAATATTACAACAAGAACATCAGGGTGAGGACATTCAAGATAGGGGAATGGGTACTATGCTGAGTCTTTCAAAATACCAGAGAGGCAGGGGCTGGCAAGCTAGGCCCAAATTGGGAAGGACCTTACAAGATCACGAAGGTCATTGGTCAAGGAGCCTACAAACGTCAAGCTCAAGATAGACGCAACATCCACAACAGTTAGAATGTACTCATCTTATGCTATATCACTTCTAAACTCTACTCTACTTATTTTTCTTATTTCTAACTTCATTTTGCATTTTGAACTTGGCATTTGTTTTGCAAGTATCACATATTTATTAAGTTAGGCTTAGACCATTGCATACTACATCCCAATATCTATACAGGTACAATACGAACCCTTGCAAAGTTCTCACTCACAAGGAAAGTTCTCGCTCTAACTTTGCCTTTTTATTTCACTTATGAACTCATACTGACTTAAGCATCGGTGCCATCAACCACTCACATCTCTCTTTTATACAGTGAGACTACTCAACGATCGAATCCCAGCTACAATACGCTCAGACAAGTTACGCATACTACATAGTAGGGAGTTTTCACACTCTACTTCTTTTCACTTATATTATATTACTTAGACAAATGCTAACTTGAGCATCGGATAGCCATCGACCGCTTTAACTTCTGTTTTCCTAATTAGAAATTCATTTATTCAAAGATGGTCACATACACTTGCATTCACCCTCAAAACGTCTTTAGACTCGCACACCCTATGTGATCACGCTTAACTTGATTTCATGCTCAACACCATTTTTCCAAGCTCAAAGGCTTATAATTTAAGCATACTACCCATCCAGGCACTACACTTAGGCTAGGGAGATATAATGGGATACACTGTTTACTTTTGTATTACAAGTTCATTTTGAGATCAGTGAAATTCTAACTCTTTTTCTTACTTAGCATGATACTAGATTTGAACGTGATATCAAACTTATGCACGATTCAATACTCGAATTCAACATCATTGATACTGTCTTCACATATGACACATACACAAACGATGTCTTCCAAAGACTAAGTTTAAATAAAAGGGACCAACCCCTGAGAACGCATGCTACATAAATAAAAGCCTTTGAGAGGCAAAGTCATATCTACATATACATCGCATACGACATCAAAACAAGTTCAAATAATAAAGTTCAACTACATCTACAACAACAACAAAACAAAACAAAAAAGAAATAGGCTAAAGTGACAATTACTCTTGCATGGCCTCCATGTGCTCTCCACTCGACTCCTTTTTCGTGCCTCCTCTTGAGTGGCCACTTCAGAGCCGATCTCACCACGAACAGTCTCAGAAGTCCTTAGGCTCTTAGCCCTAGGGGTCAAGTCCTTTCCAACTTCACCCTCTCCTCCAACTTTGGCTAGTTTATCCTCTCTCTCATTCCAGAAGCTAATCTCATAGTCTGGATCCCAATCAACATGTTTGCTAGCTTTGAATTCCTCCATGAGTTCAGCCCTGGCATGGAGAGTGACATCCATAGCCACAGACTTCATCTGAGTAAGGGTGGCCTCTAGCTCAATCTAAGCAGCCTCCTGCACCACCCTAGAGATGGCGAGCTTCCTTTCCATACAGGCGACCTTTTCCTTTAACTCGGCCTCAACATGATTGGACTCGGCCACTTGCTTCCTTAATGTTGTGTTGAAAGCAGCAAGCTCTATGTTCCTCATTTCTTGGGAAGCCACTTGCTTCCTTAAGCCGAGCATACCGGTCAGAGTCTGTACAAACACACTTATGTGAATATCAATAATTAGACATTTTTACAACTACAACTAAAGATATATTACCTGGTACGTGTGAGCCAAACCCCACTCAGTAGTCTGCATTCGCCCGATATCAGTAAATCTTCTGTGGTCGGTTGATAAAAGGAGGTCCTCAGCTATACCTTTAATAAATGAAGGGTCAGAATAGGCAGACCCATCAAGAGGAAGGCTAACGAACACAACACCCTCAGCCTCATCCGGATTAGTCTTCCTTGAAGACTTAGTAGGGGAGGGCTCAGCAAACCCCGCCGTAGTACTCAACTTAACCGCAGGGCAATCATCCACCACGGACGTACCAATCAAACTCCTCTTTCTCTTCTTTTCACTCTTACTCTGACCCATGGCCTCCTTCGCAGAGGGGAAGCTAAACTTTCCACTCATGATATCTTCTACAAGCGACAATTCATCAAGTGTTAGAGGTTGCAAGTCGCTGCCTCCATGTACTACATGAATAGCATGCGGCAATCGAAGTATTGGCAAAATTAATTCAAATGGAGGAACGGGGATACCTTGCTCGACCTCTTCGACGAAGTTCCTAAGGTGACTTGCTCGTAAGTTGGCCTTGGACAACATGACTCTGTAATCATGTTCTTTCTTTGGAACCTGCAACAGCTATTGAGTGCGTTCTTTAGCCAAGAGCCCACTCGGTACGGCTCAATTGAAGTCGTGACCTACACAAGATAAAAGGATTAGTGTTAGTCGATATTAATGAACAAAAAACAAACACACACTTACTAGTTTTTCTCTAATGGGATGCCGCATCCCCAGGCCCACACGGCCCATACACCAGCTCGCCATGGATAAAGAAGAATCTATTATTCCATCCACAATCATTCATCCTCAAACAAGTAACAAGAGACACTCGATCCTTGCGGACTATGAGTTGATACCAACCCTTGTTAGTATCATGCTCCTTCAAGTAATAAGAATAGAGAACTTCACCAATCTCGCATGCGACCCCATGTCGCATGCGAAGGCACTCGAGTGCCATCAGGATTCTCCAAGCATTTGGCATTAGTTGGCTCGGGCCAATCTCGAATTGATCCAAGACGTCCCTCACCAAATTTGGAATGGGCAACCTCATCCCATCCTTGAAAACAATCTCGTAGAGAGCTACCCAACTGGGTACGACCCAATCTACTCTCTCATGTACCTCAGGGGCATGTACTTGAACATCTTTAGGGAACTTGTAAAAATATCTCAGTTTCTTCAACTCATTTTCGGTCACCTTCGACCTCGGATTTGTCAAAAGAATCCCCTCTCCAGGGTGACTCACAAACGACACCTCTATGCCCACTTCTTTAGCTTGAGGGTTTCCACAGGACTCGATTGATCCAAGGTCCTCAGTCACGAAATCCTCCATCCCAATGTCATGGCCACTAGGCCCAGCCTCCTAACTTGTTATTTCCCTCACACTTGACATGGCAAGGGGAATATCCAACTCTATGCTACTTCCCTGTTTGGAGTCAACTCTCTCCCATTCTGCCTACAGGGTCTCTTCTTCTATGATGAATATTTCAACTGTTGGGCTCCTTGGCATTCGACTAGCCATCTCACCTTTCAAAGTCCCAATCATCGCACATGACGTTAGTCGAACTTACTTCAACAAAGTTGTCTTAAAACCCCACACACAACCTTTTTAACTTCAAACCAACCAAACAGTGACCAAATTTGAACCTAAAGCACTCAAAATTCCCAAAAAATGAACAAATTCTAGAAAATTTGAAGAAAAAACAAGTTTTGGTATGATTTTTACCTAGATTGAAGAACGAACAGCCGAAATCTCTTTCAAAGCTTGCTCTGAAATTTTCCAAGTTCAAAATGCAAAAGTGAAGCTTCTCCGAGAAGTTTAAGGATACATATACCCATCTTTTACATCACTGCCACGTGTCACATGTGTAGGTAGCTTTGGAACTTGCAATTCGTACGAAGTTTGAGTTTTCGCTCAATCACATCACCGACACACTTTAGACGTGCAATGCGCACGTTTCACATGCTTCACCCCATGTAAGTCCAATTTCTTACACAAGGAAAAATTCAAACATTCCTCCTTTCGGGTTCGACCATGCGTTGAGTCTGGCCTCCATACAAATGATCAGTTTATATTTCTTGTGCCACACATGACCCATGGTCGAGTGCAACAAAAACAAAAACTTTACAAGTTATAGTTCGCATTACAATTCTGGGCCACTCGACAACATGTTGAGCCCAACATGTTTTTAACACCAAATGACATTGGCACTTGGACTTTGGTTGAACCCGGAGCTACAAGTCAAAAATCAACTTGAGTTTTCACATTCAACCTTAGGTCATAGTCAACCATACCTCACACTCAATGGTATGTTGCTGTTGTTCTATCTAAGGACTTTTATTCATGACCTGCTCTCAACATTACGTCACATACGACCATGTGCGGAGTGCGATGTATTTAACCATAATTCTCAGATACCTTAAATCCAAACCTTACAAGATTCAATGAAAATTTTCCTCGCAGTCGACATCAGTTCAAATAAGGTGGATGTCAACTAAGTTTCACACCTAACAACTTCTCAAGGCAATTTGCATTATATGACGTCATGTTGTGCCTGACAAAGTCAACATCCAAGTAATTCAATGAGTCTAGGTCGTACGCGACCTCAAGTAAACATATCCAATTTACCAAATAGTCACTTGATCATATACATCATTATATCGCATACGACATCAAGCAAATTTGACCTCAATCAAGCTTTCTCTCGCATACGACATCACGTCACACACGACATCACGTCACACAACTCCATGTCGAGTACGGCCTTTAATTCAAGAATTTCCTTTCAAGTAACATGTCGCATCTGACATAAGGTCCTATCCAAAAATGAATCCCCTCAAATCACTTTACAATGCATGTCGCATTCGACCTCATTCCATGAATCCATGCATACGACGTCATTTCCTATACGTGAATTTGGTCAAGCCCGTTCTCCCCATCATCCCGCATATGACATACGTGCATCTAGAAATGACTTGCCATTCCCTCAGACGACAGGTCCTTCCATAAATCACCAAGGTCGAGCCTTTCTTTATAATCGTACTGCATGCGACATTCTCAAATGAACGACTTGTCGTCTCACTCAAACAACAAGTTCATCTCTAGTCGTTTGCCATGACATAATTCCAAGGCTTTGCACTCTACATGTTTAGCCTGACATAAAAATATGTCACATTCCTAGCTAAGCCAGTACAATGGCTTCAAATTATGCCATGCGGCATTCAACAAGCAATTTTAGTTTTCATGCTATTTGTTTGTTTTTACTTGTGAATCGATCCTACGATCTTCACAATTGACTAGAACTACTCTCTAAGCTTAGAACCCCTAAACTTAGAGAGTGGGGGACAAATTGTTTGGGCCAAATTTTGTATTTACTATTTTACCCCTCTAACGAGACAACTTGCATCGTGCCACGTCATTTCATGATAGGGTTCTCCGTCGCAGCCCATCACGTGGGTTCAACATGATAGCCCGTTCCTAGGCTCTATGTCATGGCCCACCTTGGGTTCTACGCCAAAGCCCATTGACATCCTCATGTGGCTAAAGTTCTACACTCACTATGGCCCATCTCATGGAAGGCCCAACCATTAAGTTGGCCCATTTATGAGCTGATCACTCTATGGATCAGCCCATTCTACGGTATACCCTGCCCCATGGGCCCAGGTCATCCTACGAATCGGGTCACACCTTACATCTTGGGTCACATCCTACAGGTCAGGTCAGTCTATAGGTCAGGGCATCCTACCGTGCGAGTCATTCCATGGGTACGGTCAGTTCCCACTTGTCTCTTGACTTTTCAGATCTGACTATGTAACTTCCCATGGGAGTTACATGGCATTGAGAGCACATCATGGCCATCAATGCTCTATTATGGCCATCCTCCTCATACAAAGCCCAATAATTAGCCACTCATAATGGGTGTAACGACAATCCCTTTAATTCTCCATTATGGCTCCCTTGATCTTCTCCTTCCTATAAAGACCCAAAGACACACAATCTTTGGGGGCTTTCTCTCTCTTTCCTGAGGATTAGATCTCTAAACTCTCAGATTCTACAATCAATACTTGAGACTCTCGTCTCTGATCTCTAACCAGGGGTTCTCTCACATGAGACTCTTGGATTTCACATACATCACTGTAGTGCCAAGCTCGCCTTGCCTATTACCACCGCTGCGCCTTAGAATCCCAGTTATGGTAACATTTTCCTTTATTCTATGATGTTCTTGACATCCTTTTGCATCCTCTTGGATCTTTTCTCATGCTCTACGTACTGACTTGACCATCTGAGTTCCTTTGGCCAGCACCCCCCAGTGTCAAGGACATCATGATCCCCATTTGATTTCTTTGTCTTGTAGATCAAACAAGTTACCGGTGGCTCCAAAACCATGAGATATTCAATTGTAGAATCCAACCCCTACATACTTTAAATAGAATAACATACAAAAATGAGTAAATAAATAAAAGCTAACTTACGTGGGATGCCATAGTTTGCAGTGTAGCTTTTGGAAGTGGGTAGCAAGTTACCCGCTCTTATACCAACTGTGATGACTTGGGTTATTTACAACTTGAATAACCCGTTTTAAATAAGTTTAGGTCTTAAAATTTCAAGATAAATTCAATTTCAATCTTGATGAAAAGGGTTCAGACATAGGGTAATAAAATAGGGTTCTCTCTAGGGTTTGGCCCTTAACTTAAGTACCGAATTTGACTAAAACTTTGTTCATATATTGCCATAAAATTTACCATAAAAGGGGTAGAAACCAAACATAGATCTAAACCATCACATCTCCTGAAAATCACATTTTAAAGTAAATCAAAAATTCAAATACTTGAAATCTTCTTTGAACCGGATTTGATCCCTTGTTAATAACCTATCATCAAATCCATTTCTCTTAAAATCCAAAAGTCCAATAGTTTTAGCATTATAACACATTGAAAATAGACATTCTAGGCTTTCCAACAAGCTAAAATATGCATGATTCTAAGTTCTGTAGACATCAAAAACATCAAAGTGTTTTCCGCGTATCAAAACTATCCAACCGAGATGTATGTTCTTAGTTCATTCTTGAAACTCATTCCTAACTTGCATGCAATTCTAGAAAAACATAATCCAATTAAAATCCATACATGAACAATTCATTTCAATGACTTAAACAAAGAATTTACGGGAATCCTTGCTGAAAAGGGATAGGAAATGGATTGAACGCTCGATTGGTTATTTGACCGAGATCCTAGGATTGTTCATCATAAAATCCATCAATTCCTTGGTTAATTTTAATCCTAATTCAAAGGATTTTATGAAGAGTTTACTTACTTAAGGATTGGTGGAAGGATTGAGACGAATCCCTGAAGAAATTGTGGAATTTGGAAGAGAAATGCTTGTATATATCTTACTGGTCAAGAGGAAGAAAAAGAGGAGCTTGTGCTGATCAAAATTTGATCATCTAGCTCAAATTTTCCTTATATAGGCTTCCAAGCGGTGGGTAGTAGGGGACAAGGCTTCAGCACCGTTTCATTCTAGTGGTTGTATGGCTATCATATACTTAAAGGGTGTCACTTGTAAACCACTTAGAAGTTCATATATATATATATAAATACGCTTCTGGCATGACTAGTAAGTTATTTGATCAATTAGCCGAAAGGAAACCATGGGGAATGTGGCAGGAAAGGTGTCTTAGAAGAGACATGTTACCGAAAAGACCACATGTAACACTTAGCTTACCAAAAGGTTCTAGCAGTCAGAAGGAAAGTAAGGTCCATCCTACATGGTTGGGGAGCAGTTTGGTCTGGGGTAGACTAAGCCTAGCCGGAAAACTCCCATTGACAATGTACATCAAGATATCTTCCTGCATGCATGGTTATGTTGATCTCGGAAGGGTTTCCAGATTCATCGTAGTGCGGCATCTTGAGGGTTTCAGAGGTGAGCATGTTTCTGGAAAGAGTATGTCTTCGAATGGAACATCTCTTCAAGATGAAGGTGTCTCCGAGTAGGCTATATTTCCGGAAGGACCATGTTTTCCAGAAGGATAATGTTCCCGGAAGGGAAAATGTTTCCAAATTTATTCCATGTGCCAGAAGGTTTGCATTTCTAAGGGAGGGTATTTCCGAAAAGCTTATATTCGTACAGGCATCATGACGCTATCCAGGAGGTCTACTCGTTGAGGAATTTATCCAGAAGACTTATTAGACACGGAGGCTACTCGAAAGACTATCACGAGGCTACATGCCCCAAAAGCCATCCCGACCTCGGTCCAAAAGGGTTTCCCGCCTAAGTTTAGTCCCGTCTTAGCTAAAAAGGTTCCGAAAAGGGGTTTTTGGCCACCTGTTTTGGCCAGAAGGCCCTTTTTCACTCCCATTTTCATTTGTAGTTCAATTCCACTTCAATTTTCCTTGTTTCAATATTATTTGAACCTTAAAATTTGTTTCCTGATAAATTCAACTAAATTATTAATTTCTTTGCTTGAAATTCTTAATAATTGCATAATTAAATTGTATCAAAAATTTGTGTAATTAACTTGTCATGACATAATTTTTTGTTTTAATTATGCATCGTAACATAAAATTTTATAATAGCCTTGTTATGTTTTAAATTTGTTACTTGCATCATCATGAAAACGAATTTAATTTCTTATTTACTGTTATACATAACATAAAATTACACCATGATATTAACATAATCACGGTTCATAAAAGATGTGCTTGTTTGGGGTTTGACAGCAAACCTCTAATGTAGTTTATTTAAACATAATTTAGAGTCCTTAACTGTCTGTTTTCTAGACTCGGGCCCTGTGTACGTACTTGGCGCGCAATCAGAGGAGGGTGCTAGGGGAGCTACCCGATCCAACATCAATCCTTAATTCTCAGCATTCTGCATTTGCTCTGGATCAGGGAACTTCCTCGAACATTGTACCTTGGTGAGGAAGGAATGCCCCATAAAGAGAAATTGTACGACATTACATATTCAATTTATCCCTTGTAACTTTTTACTATTTAATTTAAGTCTCTTTTTCATCAATTTTTTTTATTATGCAACCCAGTGTATTTTAATCTTACTTAAGAGACTTTTTGACAGTTATTAACTTAAGATGCATATGAACTGTCTTTAGGGTGCATATATATTGATTAAATCAAACATGCAATAATAACATCATATAGTATACGTACCACACAGATATTGCATCATAATACAGTAATGGAAATTATCACAATACATCTCCTCAATCATATCACAGTATAAACAAAGAACATCATATCACAATACTGATCAAACATATTGCATATCAATTTTAGAAAAACAGTTGTTCCATGTTATAGGTGAGGTCTGTACTTACCTATTTGCAATGCCCTTTGTAAATTTATTCTTTAGGATTTTAACCTATAGACATAAAAAAAAATTATTAAAATCCTTTAACCGAATAACAATTCAGAGAATGATCATGCATGTTTAACTTATTTAGTGACAAAACATCACCTCTAAACACTTAACATTAGCTTGTTGGAATTCAAATCATAATTTCAATTCTCTTATAAAAACCAATATTTCAAAATACTCTTAACTTTGATTGTAATTTGAAACCTGAAAATCAAAACTAAACTTAGCTTTTGGTTTTTATAACTTGATTACCAATTTAACACCTAAAATTACCTTGTTTGTTGAACTATTACTAATCAATTTGTTCATAAGTTCCTTACTTTTAATCTGAATTTTACGAAATTAATTTTAAAAGTTTCCTAAGACTTATAAGTTCCTACCATCAAAATATCAGCTCAAAAGACAACCTCTAAGTCCTATTTTCGAAAATCTCTTTAACCTACAACACTTGTGTTCTATCAGGTTTACATCCCTGTTTTCAAAAAATAATTTCTCATTCATTTTAAATCGTTTTAACTCAAAACCACTTGAAAAAACTTACCAAATTCCTTAATTTTACTATGTGAAAAGACCTGATTAAACTCTTCCATAGACATTGTAAATAGAATAAAAAAATTGGGGCTGGATGTTTACAATTCTCCAGCTTACACCATCTTTTGAAAAATCAATTAAACCCATGAATCATATTCTTAAAAATCTACCAAATTCACTAACTTATAGTTAAAACCTTATATTAAAGTTCCAAGGTTTTGCATGTAAATAAAAACACTCAGAATTTCAAATGTTATACTTTAAATCCAATTTTCCAAAACTAAGCTGAAAACATTTTACTGTTGAGCAGTTGGCCTTAAGGCCTCATTTCTCAAAATCCACATGACCATTTTCTTTCAAATTTTAGTATGTTACATTAGACATCATAAGCTTTCCAACAATATATTGTGAGTCAAAATCTGAGTTCTATAGGTCCTTGAACAAATACATGAAAATCGGGTTACTGGAACAATCCAAAATCGGGATTTGCATGTTAAAATCCTATTTAAACATATTCAATCTTTGCATGCAACCAGAATTCTCAATCCATAAATTAATTAACACATGAAACAAGATTTATAAGTAATTTAGAACACAATTTATACCTAGAAATTCGTTTGTGAGGTTTGGGTTGTGAATTCTCCAAAATCAGTTCTTGCTGCCCTAAGAATCTCCTGAAATGTTCATAAGAATTTAACCAATTTCAACCTTTGAAAAGCTTAGATTTCTATGGATTTATTGGATTCAATGACTCACCCAATTTTTGCTTGAATTCAAGGGTCAAGATCCTTAAAGTTTAGTGGTTGGAAGGGCAAGAACAAGGATGTTCTTGTTCCCTATTTCAGCTAGCTGAGAGGGAGAGTAAAAAAGAGATAATACTGAAGGCAAAGTGTTCCTTCATCTCACCATCCCTCTATTTATAGGTTATTTCCAATTAGATTAAGTTTTAATCTAGCTCCTTTATCGGCTATTAGGAGTTAGTGGGGAACAAAACAATTATAGTATTCACAAGCCTTATTAAATCCCTTATTTTAAACTAACTTTAAAATAATTTCACTTAATTTCCAACTCCTCAAGGCCCATTTAATTATTTTTAATTCTTGATATTAATTCCTAGATAAATGCGTAATTTTTATAACAGTAATTCCTAACTAATCACGCATTATTTTAGGCTAAATTCTATAACAATAAAATTAATACATTTATTTTAAATTCGTAAACCTTGCATCACTTCAAGGATTTAAAAACCTTTTATAAACTATTATAGTATTTTACTTTAATTACACTTAATTACAGTAAGACAATTATTCGTAAAAGAGAGGCTTTTCTGGGGTTTCATAATCTACCCCCCTTACAAAAAAAATCGTCACGAAAATTTAGAGTAACGCTGGGTATGAAGGCTTCTATTCATCCTCTCGTTCCCATGTTACTTCTTCCATCTTTTGATTCCGCCATAAAACTTTCACAAGCAAAATCTTGTTATTATGTAACGTCTTCATATTTCGATCCAAAATCTGAAATAGCTTTTCTTCATAAGTTAGGTCTTCATGAAGCTTAATCAATTCTTGTTCCTAAATTTGAAACTTATCTGGTACATATTTCTTCAACATCGAAACATGAAACACGCTATGTACTGATGCCAAATTAAGTGGCAAAGCGATTCGATAGGCTAATTTTCCAACACGCTCGATGATTTCATTGGTCCGATATACCTAGGGTTTAGTTTCTCTTGTTTTATGAACCGTATTATTCTTTTGAAAGGCGCTACTTTTTGAAAGACATAGTCTCCAACTTCAAATTCCAATGGCATTCTTCTTATATTAACATACGAATTTTGTCAACTTTGTGTCGTTTCAATCCTAGCCTTTATCTTCTTAACTACTTCAGTAGTGTTTTCAACAAACTCTGGTACAGTTACTATCTTTTCACTAGTTTCATGCCAGTGTATTGGTGATCTACATCTTCTGCCACAAAGTACTTCGTACAAAGCCATACTGATTGTTGCCTGATAGATGTTGATATACGAGAATTCAATTAGAGGTAGATACTGACTCCATGTTCCACTGAACTTAAGTACATAGGCATCAAGCGTATCTTTGAGAGTCTGGATGGTTCTTTCAATCTGGCCATCCATCTGAGGGTGAAAAGCGATACTAAATTTCAATTTGGTACCCATCACTTTTTATACACTCCATAATTTTGAAGTAAACTGAGCATCTCAGTCAGATATGATAGATTTCGGTACTCCATGCAAACGAACAATCTCTCGAACATATAAATCTACCAGTTGTTCTGATTGGTATAAGGTTTGGCGACTTGGTCAATCGATCCATAATTACCCAAATTGTGTCATGACTTCTCGTTGTTTTTGGGAGTCCTACAACGAAATCCATCGCAACTGATTCCATTTCCACTCGGGAACCTCTATAGGCTGCAATTCACTGCCTGGTCATTCTCTGGAAAATTAGGCACTTAGTGACGTATTCAGCCACATGTTTCTTCATTTCAGTCCACCAGCATCGTTCATTTAGATCTTTATACATCTTGGTTGCACCAGGTGGACCAAATAGGGTGTCGAATGTGCTTCAGAGAGGATCTATTCTTTCAATTCCAAGTCTTTGGGTATACACAATCTGCCTTTAAAATGTAAAAGTTCGTCTGGTAAAACACTAAAATCTGTATTTCTTACCTTTAGCACATCCTTTTTTATCTTTATTAGGGACATATCTAACTCCTGTGAGCCTTTGATCCTATCAAAAATTATTGGTTGCAGAGTTAAGGCAGATAATTGTCCACTAAAAATTTCCAACTCCAACTTTTGTATCTCTTACAACAATGCACTTGGTACTGCTTCTATAGATATGATAGTTGTTGATGACTTCCAACTATGAGCATCTACCACTCTATTTACTTTACCCAAGTGATAGATAATTCCACAATCGTAGTATTTAACTAGCTCTAACCAACTTTGTTATCTCATATTCAAATCTTTTTGAGTGAATATATATTTCAAGCTCTTATGATCAGTATAGATATGACAATAGGCTCTATAGAGATAATGTCGCCATATCTTCAGAGCAAAAACTACCAATGCCAGTTCTAAGTCATGTTTCGAATAATTCTTTTCGTGCACCTTAAGATGTCTAGACACGTAAGCGATCACCTTTCCATTCTGCATAAGGACTTCCATTCTGCATAAGGACTACTCCAAGCCCTACTTTCAAAGCATTGGAGTACACAGTATATTCTGCATCATCTGATGACAATATCAGAATTGGAGCGCTAGTGAGTTTCTGCTTCAACTCCTAAAATATTTGTTCACATTTGTTCATCCATTCAAACTCCCAATCTTTCTTTGTCATCACAATAAGCGATGCTGCTAAACTTGAGAATCCCTCAAAAAACCTTCGGTAATATCTGGCCAATGCTAGAAATCTTTGTATTTTTGAAACATTGGTTGGTGTGGACCATTTGCTAACCGGTTCGATCTTTTCCAGATCCATAGATATTCCATCTTTCGAGATTACGCGACAAAGAAATTGAACGCTAATTATCCAAAACTCACATTTAGAGAACTTCGCATATAATCGATGCTCCACCAATGTACGAAGTGTAGTTCTCAAGTAATCGGCATATTCTTCCCAGTTTCTAAAGTAAATTAGTATATCGTCAATAAAAATGATCACAAACCTATCTAGGTAATCTTTAAACACACAGTTCACCAAGTCCATCAAGGCAGCAGGGGTGTTTGTCAATCCAAACAACATCACTAGGAATTCATAATGTCCGTATCTAGTACGGAAAGCCGACTTTGGGATGTATGTCTCCTTAATCTTCAATTGATGATAAAAGGATCTCAAATCAATCTTAGAAAATACTACCGCCCCCTTAAGTTGATCAAATAAATCGTCTATCCGGGGTAAGGGGTATTTATTCTTTATCATCACTTTGTTCAATTCCCGACAATCTATACACATCCTTAGCATCTTATCTTTCTTCTTCATGAGCAAAACAGGTGCCCCCCATTGTGAATGACTTGGCCATATGAAGCCTTTATCGAGTAATTCATGTAACTAAGCCTGTAACTCCTTCAACTCTATAGGTGACATGCAATACGGTACCTTAGAGATTGGCGCCGTTCCTAGTAGCATTTCAATTTCAAACATTACTTCACGATCGGGTGGTATCCCAGGTAAATCTTCGAGAAACACATCAACGAACTCATTTACTAGCGGTACGTCTTCCAATTTAGCCTTTTCTTTCTTTGAAGTATCAACAACGCTAGCTAAGAAACCAGTACAATTGTAAGCCAACCATTTCCTTGCCTTTATTGTGGACACAAATATCTTCTGATTACTACGCCCGTTGCCAATAAACACAAATTGTTCTACTCTAGGTGGATGAAAACTAACTGTTCTGGCTTTACAATTAATAGTAGTTTCGTACTTAGCAAGAAAATCCATGTCTAAAATCATGTCGTAATCAAACATGTCCATAATAACTAGATCAACACTCAGTTCCCGTTCAATAATAACAATTGGCACAGCACGTAACTAATAGCTTGACAACATTACAACACAAGATGGTAAAGCCGTCCTAAATATTTGCCTAATCCTATCTTTTCATCTATCCAGACAATCATCAAACATAGCAGAAATAAAAGAATGCATTGCTCTGAAATCATAACACATGTGCAAGTTTATTAAGGACAGGAAGTTGACCTGTTACCACTTTCGAGCTTCCCGCCTCAGCATCACCCTTAGTGTATGCTTAAATTCTGGCATTAGGTTCCTGTATTTCCTTTTTCTCTTGAACTTCTATGGGCCCTTCTATCATATCTTGCATCAACCTCAGATGTGATCCCTGATTTCTATCCCAAGTATGTCCACTGTCAATAGAAACTCTGATAGTACAACCTTTAGCTAATGCACTCTTTCCCGTGCGTGTAGCATACATTAGTTCCTTATCTGGATTCTTTATAATGATTCTTCCCACACTTCTTGCTGGCTAGCACATATGAGTATTCTTTCTTGGTAGACTATTCTCTAGTGTTTCTGGATGCTTGAAAGTTTCCCTTCCTTTTATTGTTGTTCCTATTCTACCCTTGAGATTATCCGCTCTGTTGATTCCAGTTTCAATTGCCTTGTTTGTCATTATTTCGATCACCTTGCTTCTTTCTACTTTCGAACATCTTAGTTTGCATTTCCTTTAACTGATTAAGCCTATGTTCTTCCTTGTAAGCTCTCTCAACACAATCTGTTGTAGTAACCGATTGGTTGCTTCCACTTTTAATCGCCAACGTGATGTCAAGCCAGAACATCTCTAGCATTCATTTAGTCCATTGCTCTTCGGTGGGCACGAGATAT
>WUAT03366750.1:0-10391 GCA_010015005.3 Ulmus americana | reverse complement strand
GTAAAAATCAATGAATTTTTCATAAAGTAATCAAACTTAATTTTGTAAAATATGTTAAAACAATTTTAGCTCAAAAATTAAGTTTGTAAACCCAAGCTATATATTGCAACGTAACCAAAAGTTACTTTTATTAAGAATATTTATAAAATGTAAAACGGTAAATAGTAACTTTTGAAACCGTAAAAGTAATTTTCACATAGAGTAAAGATGTTAAATATTTCTAATCAATTGTAGAAATCATCAAAATAAATAGGTGAAGAAATCACAAATCAACAATAATGATAATGGTAAATTGGTAATAGTAGTTGTAATGATAATAGTAATAATAACAATGATAATTGTAATGAAAATGGTAACAATAATGAGATTAGAAACAATGATAATAGTACGTAATGGTAAATTGATAATGTTAATCGCAAATTATGTTATCTATGTTTGATTAACTATATATATATATTATACCAATGAGTGATAAGTTAACTAATTTTGTGAGTTAAATAATTTTGTGTGAAGAAATATTTCCTCAGTTGTTAAGGATAAAAAAAGAGAATATGTAGTTAAATGTCCAATTATGATCTCATTAATTTAAATTAATTATTAAATAATAAAAAAAGAAATTAAAATTTTCAAATACTCTTTAGAATACTCTGTTCAGAATATTATTCAAAATACATATTATAGCCTTATATAAAGATTGAGTTACTCCACTTAGTACCAATTGGTTTTAAGTTGGAATCTCAATCCCTCTCCAAAAGGCTTTTCCTTCAATTTGTACTATGGTATCAAAGTAATCAAAGCTTCCGCTATTTCCACCTTTGAGCTCCATTTGGGACCTTTCGGGCAATGTGTGCCAATTTCCAGTGTTGGGGTCATTGACCTATTTCAAAATCCACAAATTTCCCAACGTGTAAACCCACAAATTTCCTGATTCAGCCTTGTGGGATTCTTTCAAAATTGTGTACCTACAAATTTTCTGATTGGCTTTGTGGGATTCTTTCAAAGTATTATGTTTAGCCCTGTCGTGGTCTCTTAAAATTCGTTCATTATATCCACACTTTCATGCCCAAATGTGAAGGGGTGTATTAGAAATAGTCCCACATTGAGAATATATGGGAAACACTATAACCTTATATAGGGATTGAGTTACTCCACTTAGTACCAATTAATTTTAAGTTTGAACCTCAATCTCTCACCAAAAAACCTTCCCTTTAATTTGCAATACTATTGATACTAGAGACACAAGAGGTTCTAATGATATTATTACTACTTAGTCTATTTAAAATCCCAATTCTCATACCATGGTAACACCATGGTCCAAAAATGGCATTCGAAAACCAAAGAATATTTTTCTTGATGATATGATTTCTAAAGAACCCTCCAGTATTGTAGAAGCTCTTGCAGATGAAAAAGGCTATGATTGAACATTGAAGAATAAAATACCTTAATCAGCAACAAGACACGGTGCTTGGTTGATCTTGCTCAAGATAGAAAAGTTGTGGGCTGTAAATGGGTATTTAAAGTCAAAGAAAACCCAAAAGGAACAATGTCTAGATACCAGGCTCAATTGGTTGCAAAGAGCTATCTTCAAAGGGTTGGATTTGATTTTATTGAGACCTTTTAGCCATGTTGTTAAACCAACTACGATCAGGGTTGTGTTGACTATTGCTCTAGCTAAAGGATGGTAAATGAGACAGCTAGATGTGAATAATGCATTTTTTAATGGAGAATTAAAAGAAGTCTTTAAGACCCGCGGGTTTGAAAAGGTTGGATCACAGAATTTGGTTTGTAAACTTCACAAAGCTCTTTATGGTTTGAAACAGACACCTAGAGAATGGTTTGACAAACTTAAATACTCACTCTACTTCAGTTTGGTTTTGATTATTCTCGAGCAGATCAGTCTTTGTTCATGAGATTCACCAAGACTTCATCTATCTTCATCCTCATCTATTTAGATGATATCATTGTGACTTTAAGTGATAAGAAAGAGCTACAAAGTTCTATTGAACTCTTTGAAAAACTAGGGAAATATGAATTTTTTCCTACGAATTGAGGTTCAACACTGTAAAGAAGGTCTCCATCTGTCAAAAAAGAAGTATATTGAAGAGCTAAGATGGATAAAGCCAAACCTCTTCCTACTCCAATGATTAGAAGTTTGAAACTCACTGCTAAAGATGGGGATCGAGTTGAGAACACACAAGAGTACAGAAGTATTGTTGGAGCACTTCAGTACATTACAATCACTTGGCCATAGACATCTTTTAGTGTTAACAAAGCCGATCAGTTTACAGCAAAGTCCTTTAGATTCTCATTGGAAGGCTGTGAAAAGGATTCTTAGATGTCGCAAAGTCACTCTTGACGAAGGAATTGTTCTGAGAAGGTTAAAAACTCTGACACTAACAGGCTATTCTGAAGCAGATTGGGTTAATGATCTTGATGATAGGACATCTACTTCTGGTCATTGTGTTTTTGTTGGAAGAAACATTGTCAGTTGGTGCTCTAAGAAACAACACACAATGTCTAGATCTAGTAGTGAAGCTGAATACAGAAGTCTAGCCAGTACAACTAATGAAATTGTTAGGTTTCAAACTCTTCTCACTGAGTTGAAGATCAAGCTTCCTGCTGTTCCAACCATCTGGTGTGACAATCTTAGCATTGTTGCTTTCTCTGCAAATCCAGTCCTCCATTCTCGTACAAAGCATACGGAGATTGATCTTTTCTTTGTTAGAGAGAGAGTAGTCTCCAACCAGCTTACTGTTAGTCATGTTCCTTCAGTTGATCAAGTTGCAGACATCTTAACAAAACCTCTCTCAATTCTTTTAGAGATAAGAGGGGAAGCTCATTTTTTGTTTCGTGCTTAGTTTGAAGGAAGGAAATAAGGAAGAGGAAGCTAAGACTTAAACTCCACACTTGTTTGGAGGGAAGGAGTTAAGAGTATAATAGATTTGTTATTCTGTTTTTCTATTTGTAATAAGTAGTTATCGCTGTTAGTAGTTAAAGGCAGTTATGCTTCAACTTTCAGAAAGTTGTTACGATTTGATTTTTCTGGTATTCTCTATGGCTTATTAGTAGAGAATCCATCTTTTTAATTCTCATTCATTCAATATAGAAACCCATTTCAGAAACTTCTCTCATACTCTCTATCTCTCTCCCTAGTTTCTCAAGTTTCTTAGAAACTTAACTAGCAGTAATGAAATTTTCTCATATTCACTACTCTGATTGTCTTCAAATATGATTCTTAATCAATCTAATTCTTACTCAATCTAATCCACCTCGACTCTTGATTGCTTACAAATACTTTGGCAAAATATATGGCATAGGAAGCTTAGTTTGAACATAAACAATCGCACTAATTCATAATTCTATGAACATATCACCATAAAAACTATCTGAATGAAATGAACTTTCTTTCAATTAAATATATACTTGATCAGTATAACACAAGTAAGTGGAACTGTGTACCGTATAGATCTATTTGCAACAACTTGATGAGTTGCTTTGCTTCTAACAAGAAAGCATCTAACCATGACTCCTGGGATCAACAACTTGATGTACCTTTCTTCCTTCTGCACTCGAATACTGTCCCACCACACGGGCATGAGGTACCGCGGCCTCTCCCCTGGCAAGGGCATCCACATTCTCAAGCAGGTATTTTTTTGGAAGCCTGCCAACTACATTGCCCTCTTCGTTTCCTTCTTTGTCAAGAAATGCAAAGTGCGGAATACCTTCGACACCAAATTCGTCGAGCTCTTGTTCCCACTTCGTGTTGTCAACATTCAGCATAACAAAATTTACACGATCCCTGGACCAAAAAGTTGTATAAATTAAAAACGAGGACAATTCATCATAGAGCAGGAAACTGCAAGACAAGTGTGAATTTCACTAAAACGGCCGTAGAATAGCAAAATTTACTGATCATTAAGAAATTAAGTAATTTTAAATTGTACAAATCAAAGATTAATTTTTCAGTTAAGTTAGCAATGAAGTTACATCAATAATTAAGTTATAGAAGGAAGCCATTAAAAAAAAAAAAAAAACAAATTTATAGAAGGAAGATCATTACTTGTACTGCTGCTCAACTTTGTAGACATCAGGAGCTAATTCCCGACATACTTCACACCAATCTGCATAGAACTCCACAACAGTGGGCTTCCCATTTGAGAGAGCCTAACAACATAAACAAAAAATATGAGATATCACAAGAAAACTACACCATATAAATGATATAACATAGCAAATACATATAGATTCATCATTGTGCTTGTGTAAACCGGATCTAATGCATGAAAATTAACAGAGCAACAATGAACATAAAATAGCAAAGTCATTATGTTTCCTAAGAACATAACTTGCTGCGGAATGTGGCATTAATTTTCATAATGCAATTTGTGAACTTTGCTCAAGAATGAACTATAAAGTTATAATGTCCATAAAAATGTAAACTTTAGCCCCTCAATCATGCTCAGTAGCCTACCCTGCCATATGTGACCAAACCGCGATGTCAAGCAAGCTTAACCAACACAATTTTTTTTTAAAAAATGAAAAGGGTATAACGAACCAGTTCATAAGGTAATGCAGCAACAGCCAGGTCCTTCAAAGAAACACCAAAATCCAAACGTGATGAAAGGAAAAGTCCCACTGCTGCAAGAGTGGAAACCACTGCTATTTGCTTGCTGATACCTTTGCTTGGAAATTCCGGAAAGCCAGACCCTCCCGATGAACTCGTAGCTTGGCTAGTATTCTCATTGCTGTCTGAGCCAGGCTCAATTGCCAATTTTTCCTAAACCATCACAATGAACAAAGGCCAAAATAAATATAGCTGCAACATCAATCTAAATAAGAAAAATATCCCAAAATGGTTGATAAAGTCAGAACCAGCAAATTAAGAAAACAAAAACCATAAATTGATCACACAGATAAAATAAACCATTTCAGTTGCTCAGCACAATATATATGATAACTCACCGTAAAACCAAAAATCCCAAACTATTTAAGCAATAAAGAAGCAGCCCAAGTCATAAATTTCATACTTTGATACATAAAAAAGAGAAGGGTACAATGCAAAATTCCATTTTTCTTCAAGAAAAAAAAAAAGCATTAAAAGGCTAAAAACCCAGATAAAATAAATCCCAAATATTTTGCAGAAATGGGAAAAGGGAACAAGAAACAAAGCTTACCGGTGTAGAAGGTTCAGTTGGATTTGGGGTGGTTTGGCAAGAAACGATTTGGGAGCGGCGGATCTTGTTTAGGAAATGAAGAGAGGTTGTAGCAGAGTGAAAAGCTTGAGGAGTTGGCAAACATGGCCGGAATCTATGGAGAGAGACAGGGTTCGTAGCCAGACGAGCCATTGGAGATGCTATAATAAGATTTACTGGGAAAAGACTTGTTTTAGTCGTTTTCTTCTGCAGATAATATCTTGTGGCTCAGGAAGCAAGAGCGGAGCTGACACTCGTGGAGTACAGAGAGCAGCAAACGTAAACGAAACAGAATAGTGTTCCCTTTTTATGGCAAAATTACATATTGGTACTTCTAATTGGACGAAATTTCATTTGGTACCTCAAATTTAAAAAATAAAAAATAAAAGCAAAAGAGAGACTCTAATTTTTGTAAATTATGTTTAACACTATGTTTGGTAGAGTGGAAAGGGGGGAAGGAAGGAGAGGTAGGGGTGTTCATAATTCCAAACAAACCGACGAAATCGACCAAACCGAACCGAACCATACGGTTTGGTTCGGTTATTTGTGTTTAATTGGTTCGGTATGGAATTTTTTTTTTCAATTTTAATTGGTTCGGTTCGGTATAAATTTTTGTGTTCATTACTGAACCAAACCAAACCAATGGTATTTTGTATATTTTAAAATATAATTATATATATAAATCAAATATTTAAAAGCCCAATCTTTTAAAATAAAACTTTAAAGACTTAATATAATATCTAAACTAAAAACTCAATATAATCTTACAAAACTAAACCCAATAATAAATTAAGAAAAGAAAACTAAGCTCAATACAATCTTACAAAACTAAGCCCATTCTGCCGATTATACCGAACCAAACCGAACCAATCATGTATGGTTTGGTTTGGTTTTTCTATAGTAATTTCTACCAAACCAAACCGAACCAATCTTTCAAGCTAGTTTGGTTTGGATAAATTTTTTGGCAAATAACCAAACCAAACCGACTGCGAACACCCCTAATTCCCTACAATACACAAAATCAACATAACCACAATATTTGCACAAATTAAAAGAAATAATAATTCAATAACATTACAAAATGGGCAATAGATTTCACAAAACTATCTAAAATTCCAAAGAAATATATCTAACATTGCAAAATAGACAAAAGAGTTAAAAATTACCAAGTTTAAAGGGATGGGCAGCTACTTAGGCAACGAAGAATGGGTGGAGAACGGGGGAGATTTAGGAGAGGAGAGGAGAAATGAGGAAGAAAAGGGTCTGTGGCTGATTTAAAGTACAGAGTTTATAGCGACGACATATGTCGTCACTATAACCTAAAAATTCGTCGCAATAGAACTGTACGGGGGAATATTGCTGCCTTAATTTCACCTCGAAGACCAAAAATTTGTTTGCGGCAAATATCTTCTCTATTGCGACGACATATGTCATCGCAATAGAGTTGGGCGGGAAATATTGCCGCTTTAATTTTTTCGAAACCCAAAATTCCCTTATTGTTATGACATGTCGTCGCTATAGGGAAAAATATTTTTATTTAAAGTATATGTCAAGAAATAGGATACTAAAAGCGGCGAAATTGTTGCAACGACAACTGATATCGTCGCTAGAGGTCCACTCTATAGCGATGACATTTTCTGTCGTTACTATAGTTTCAAACTATTATGACGACATTGGATGTCGTCACTATAGAGAGGAGCTGATGTCGTCGCAATAATGTCATTGCAATTGACCTTTTTTCTTGTCGTGTTCCAAGCCAACTAAGAAACTTGGAAGCCCTAAAAGCTCCAAATCCTCAAACCGATCGTCCAAAATCCATCCCCTCACAACCACTCAATGCAGACAAAGAAGAAAGTTTGCTCTTTTCACTCAAAATCAAGCATAAATCCAAGATTCAAAGCTCTCCAAGGTCACAATTGGTTTTGGGTTTTTGAGAAAGAAAAATGAAAATAATCTCTCTTTGGCGCCTTGTATTATCAACCCTGTCTTTTGGCATTCCAAATAGTACTATTTGGGATTAATTATGGGTGTTTGGCAACAAGGTTTCCTTATGGTATTTCCAATACAATTGATTAAAAAAAAAGTTAAATGATTAAGTATAAAACGAATATAAATAAAGGAAATATTAGACAATTTGCATCCGAGAAACTGAACGCATGGTCCTATAATGTAATTTACACAAACTATAGATACCTATTTGGAATTTTTCAAAATTCGGGATAATTTTGGTAATTTCATCAAAACTGAGGGTACTAATTATTCCTTGAAATTATAATGTATTTTAAAATGTCATCGACAAGATGACAACATGAAGTGTGGATACTACGTCATGAAATTCATAGACACATTGTTTGTTAGACAAAAAGAAGTAGCAAAAATTAAAAATGGGGTAAGTAATATTATTAGATAACTATTTTTTTTTCATTTATATCTTGTTAAAACTTATAGAGTTTTGCTTATATTTTATATATATGTGTTTTGTATACGTAGATATTCCTTAATAAAGTTCTAATGCACACAAAAGAGGAGTTGAACTATGTCAGAAAAAATGGGCAGAGTACGCTATTTGTAGTGTTCAACTCGAGGATGATGAAGATAAAGTTGAAGATGAGGAATAAATGATAACTATAATTATTGTAACACACTTTTGATTAATATAATTTTAGAATGTTGAGATTGGTAATTAATTGAAGATTATTGTGTTAATTAATAAATAATGTTGTTAGTTATTGATGAAAGTATTTTCATTATTCTGACTAGTATATTTAAATTTTAATCATGAGCTTCGACACTCGTGAGTAAATTACAAATTCATTAAAAATAATATAAAAAAAATCAAATGCATACATTGTTGTAAAAAACCAACGCCAAAGGATTAAAAATGGCATCAGTTTTTACAAAAATCGTCGTCGGTTACTGATTACAATGGTGAAATACCACATCATTTTCAAATCAACGCTGAAATCTTTTAGAATGAGTTTTTAACCCATACTAAAATACTTTTTGTAATCGTGATTTATTAATTAATTAGGCAATAAATTACCAGATCAAACGCTTGCAGTTCTAATCCCAACTGATGTGTGTTATATCTTTCTTGGCCTTGATCAATAGTTGAATCTATAACCTTTCTTCTCAATTATTAATTACTCTATAGCTTTTCAAACTACCGACAAGACTACATTACTCTTGATATGCCTTTACGGTTTGAATGGGGCTAAACTTTATATATTAACTTTCAATCATGTTGGATGTTTTTCTCACTAACTTTATTCTCTATATATATATCTACTCTCCAAAAGCTTGATTTAAACTAAACCCACCATTTCCATATTACCTACCTTGACTAATTAATTGGTTCTTTCATCAAATGATTGATCTGCTTTTCTCCGACCCATAGCCAACTTCTTGCACTCTCTCAAAAAAGAAGAAATTTTAAAAAATAAATTAAAGAATTTGCTATAGATATGAGTTGTCTCCAAAGGACGATACAATATATTGAAGGTTCCAACAGATCAAGTAAATTTTATGTATTATGGTTTAGTTTGAATCACAAAAATGTAAGAATAAGATTATATTGTTCAATTTTCAAAAAAAAAAAATAGAGTAATAATAATCTAATCTTTGCGATCTGATTTAGATTTGTGTTGTAATAATACACTTTTTAAAAGGGTGCTGTGCATTAGTATTACCTTTAGGAAATGAAAAATAGAAAATAAAATATCTTGAAAAACTCCATTCAAAATAATATATATCTTGAAAAACCATATGCAATAAATTAATTTTGTGGATTGAAAAAGGGTAAGTTTGTAAATAAATGGAATAATTTGGTGCAAACTGTTCGACCTTAGATATAAAAATAACATCAAAGTCCAAACTAAGTTGGACCACAAAAGTTATATTGGATACCGACCCATGTGAATGTCTATTTTTCATATACAAATTAGATCGGAAATCTACTTTGTTTTGATTCAATATAGGCACAGAAAAGAAAGATGTTACTAAACTAATAACCATTTTGCTATTTTTGCTGTGGAGAAGAGAAAGAATACGTATGCATATCTATATCCACTAGAAATGAATGAATCGCATATTTATAAATGCATATTTTACCTTCATCTAATACTATATTCGTTAAAATATGATTTTCCTTCAAATGAGATAGGTAATGAAACTTTATTTTTGGTTTCAAAAGTTACAACTTAAAATACTATTGCTCGATATTTTTATTTCAAATTTTATTTTTAGTAGTAATTACACAAGGCATTCACTTCTGAATAAAGATTTTAAGTATAAAATTACTAAATAAAAAAAGTATTAAGTGCTAGTATCAAATCAGTTACTTATTACATGTACATCAAAACAGCCACTATTGCCAACTAAAAAACTGTAGCGGTTTTTCTCCATTTAACTGTTAAATGTTGATGTGGCACAAAGTAAAATTATTGTAACTTCAGCATTTAATGCAAAAAATTGACGAAAACTACTATAGTAGCCGATTTAACATAATTTATATACAATAATAATTATTTTGATGCATATTTTGTAATAGATAACTGACTTGGAACAATATCTATAAAGTCGTGGCTTTTAGAAGAAAAAGAATTCTCAAAAAGGAAAGGATTATAGCAATTGACAACAAGTGTTAAACAAATATTCGTAAATATGGTTTTTACACTTTAAAACCCAGAAATTTTGTCGAGAAAAGCTTTTCCCAAATATACTTATTGGCATATCAACATGCTCATGGCTCATATTCACGTGATATCTCCAGCCAATTATTTCTTTCATTCACATTGTATGCATGGTGATCTTCCTATCCAGGTGTCGACGGCTGATACGTCGTATTAATTAATTATTTATTTTGGTTGTTATTTTACTTCTTTATGAAGATGGTTTCCCATGTTAAACCATGCAAGTTCGTACTTTCTCTATTGTACAAACATCTTGTCAATTAAAAGGATGAATAATTTTGAGTGGTCAATTGGCCATGAAATTTCTGAGTGTGCCTTTACTATCTTTCTCAATCACTTTGCTTGCTTATCCAAATGTATGAAATATAAAAGTTAGTGAAAAGATTAAGACATATAGTGGGAAAAGTAACCAAATCAAGAAAAAAGAGAAAAAAAAAAAGATGACGAAAGTTGAGACAAACAAGGAAAAAAGATGATCACAAAAGTTCTTTATTTTTTCTTTTTATTT
>WUAT03366419.1:0-10393 GCA_010015005.3 Ulmus americana | reverse complement strand
TATGAAATTGAAATACAAACACAAATATATTAAACTTTACAAATCAAGATAAAACAATTCAAGTGTAAATAAACTACCCCAAATATTGTTGTTATGCTAAATCTATTATTTTAAGGTATTTAGAAATCCCTTCAAAATATTTTTTTATTTAATTTTGAAAAATTTCAAAATTTGGATGAATTTTAAAATATATTTAATTATTTTTCTAAAAAAAAAAATATAATCAAAGTGGTTTGATGAAAACAGAGTTTTAAATCATGAAAGCAGAGTTTTGAAAATAACAAAATTCAAACACAATTTTTATTTGAGTAGAGATAACAAAATTTTTATTATAACAAAAACAGAGTTTTATAAAGAACTGTATTTAAGCAGAATTTTTATCTAAATAAAAATAACACAATAAAAATAATACCATAGAGAACAGTCACAATGAGATCAAATGAATTGCACAATCAAACATGACGGAGCCATCAAAATTTAGGAGGGCATATGACAAAAATTTAAACAAAATAAAGTAAAAATTTAAAATTTTAGGGGGTGTTATCCAAATCTAGCAACTCACCAGGGTTCACAACTTTCATTGCTCACACATCACTGATAGATTGGTGGATTTCTCATCGTTGGTACTGCTGTGTATGCAACGATTTTTTATGATAAGTGATTATGATCCAACTACTCGATACAACAATTTATTGATTTTCTCAATTTTAAGGGGAAAAGTTGAAAAAACAAATTTCTCTTTCTTATGGGAAATAAAAAAAAATTCTTCTTCCAAATCTAACAAATGAAAAAATAAAATAAAATTATTTGGTTATAATATACTATGTTCAAAATACTTTGTTTAGAATACTCGTAATTATTCAAAATAATAATAATAAAAAAATTTAATGGCTTTTTTTTTCTTCAAAATAATAATAATGAAAATGATAACGATAATAATTAATATTGGTAATGATTCAGGAATAATAATGTTAACGGTAACGATAATTATAATTGTAATAATAACATTAACAATATTAGTAACATTGATAATGCTAATAGTAATGTAATAGTGTAGTGAAATCTGCCCCAATCACACAAGTAATAATGGTTCTATAAAGTAATCTACCAAGAATCAAAATAGTTGCAGCAAAAACATGAGCATAGAAAACACAAGAGAATACAAGAGTTTTACCCTAGTTTGGCCTCAAAACCGAGTGCCTACGTTCAATAATGGTGGTGCTTTCGTCTATTATGATCTTATAAATGATTACAAGGTATAGATACAAGAATACTGTCCAACAAGATTCCAAAAGCTTCAAACTTTTCCTTTGCTTCAACACTCTCCAACCTCTCACATTTTGATAAGATACAATGATCCTAAAGGATTCCTTTCTCACTCAATTCTCAACCCTTATAACATAAATGAATTTACTCTGTCTCAATCCGGAACGTCCATGTGTTGATTACCCATGTCACCAAGTGTTCGTACACTTAAAACACTCAATGAATGCATCATAACCGTTATAACTTTTAGAGTAAACACTTAGTTGACTTTTAGAGTAAACACTTAATCAATACATGAGAACTGTTATGACTATTGGAGTAAACACCTAGTCAATATACTTAAAACTTTCAATTAACACTCTGCGGTCGTTACAACTTGAGACATACAAAAAAAATAGTAATGGTAATAGTAATGATAAAAAATAATATTAATAATGATAATTATAATTGTAATTATAATGATATTGGTAATAGTAATGGTAATGGTAATAATAACGATAATTGTAATTGTAATGGTAATGATAAGTAAATTAGTAATGTTAATCATAAATTATGTTGTGCCTATACTCAATTAGTTAAAAATAAATTAACTATACCGGCGACAGTAACAATAACAATATTAGTAGTAGTGATAATAGTAATAGTAATGGTAATAGTAATAGTAATTGTAATGATAATAATAATAGAAATGATAATTGTAATTATAATTTTAATTGGAATGATGTTTGTAATAGTAATGGTAAATTGGTAATAGTAATAATAATAATGATAATTGTAATTATAATGGTAATAGTAACAATAACGATATTTGAAATAAAATGAAATAGTAACAATAATAATGATAATGATAATCGTAAATTATGTTGTGGTTATGCTTGATTAACTAAAAACAACTTCTATACAGACGAGCGATAAGTTTTTGCAACTAATTTTGTGTAAATATATAATTCATCTATAATTAATTCAAATGATATGAAGAGAATATATAGTTAAATGTTCAATTACAACTTAATTAAATTAAATTAATCTTAAACAATAATTTTTTTTTAATACTTTGTTCAGAATACTATTTCAAACACATATCCCTATTTGAAATACTATATTTAGAATACTATTTCAAACACATATCCTATTTAGAATATTCTTTTCTAAATACTATTTCAAATACATCTAATATTTTAAATACCCTATTTAGAATTTCTATTTAAAATATTACAAAATTACAAACCAAACAACCCCTTAACTATTCTAGGCACTAACGCACAATATGTAGATATAGGTCTCATAAGTATCGTTTTAATCAATTTAGCATTATAATTAAGGAGCTCATGTGTGAACTCTAGAAAAAGCTGTGAGATGACTAAACTCAAACCTCCAATTCCTGGAGTGGTTTCATGATCAGCATTCAAAGAATCGATAATGTTTGAGTGGGCATTTCCCATGCCAACACTAGCTTTATATATATATATATATATTTCAGAAAATAAAAAAGATGTTTACAAATATAGCTATTAGGTCTCTTGAAAATACACAAAAATGGTCATGATAGGTATAGCTATGCTTTAAGCATGCCTCATTATTTTCACATAGTTTTTTTCGTCCGTAGAATTTTTTTTTTTCTTTTTCGAAAAATCTTTCCTAGAGAATTAAAAATACTTGAATTTGCACTAATATAATTAGATATATTCATAATAAACAAAGTTATCAATTCATAAAGCAGAATATGAATTGTTTTTAAAAAATTATATCTTGTAAAATCGAACAAATCATGAAATTTAATATTTACTTAATATGTCTTTAATTAGATATGTTCATAAATTGTATCTTATTATGAATTTTAAGATATATATTTATATAATATATAACACGTATAAATATTCAATTATAAAAAATCATAATTATAAGAAATTCATTATATTTTATCATTTAAAACACAAATTAATTATTAATTATAAGAGTATCTTTATGAATTTTAAAAAAATATAAACAAATCGGTTGAGTCTCTATATAAAATAAATAAGATGAAACGAAATGTGAATTTTACGTTTTTGACAACTATGCTAATAAATATATAGGTAGATTGTTCATGATATACCCCTGACTTATCAAGCTATACAATGGCAGCCTTTTAAAATCAACAATTTTATTGTCTTTCAAAAAAAAAAAAATCAATACAATTTATCATGCTAATTAGCTAAAAAGTATCAACACTCTCTCATATAATACCTTTGAAAAAACATTCTCATATTATACCTTCTATTGTTTGGAATATATCATATACATTTTTTAGATTTGAAAATGTTTACAAGTAGTTGATTCCCTCTATTTGTTTTTTAAGTCAAAATTAAAATATTAAAACTATATGCTCTTTTATAATTTAGTTCTTATATTCTTATTGAAATACATAAATTAAATATGAGATTATTTATTCTTTTTACCACCTTTTAATTTAGACTAAAAATATTAAATTATGATATATTTGCTTTTTTTTTTAATCTAAATTAAAATTTTAAAAAAATGTTTTATTGATTATTTCTCATATATTTATATATATTAGAGTTTAATGTTAGGTAGGATCAGGATACATACCTAAGCATTTCAAGCACGTTAATTCAAAAGGATTAGTATTATGTATATAATATATCCCATGCAAGATCAACATGCAAATGCGTGCACGTCTCAAATTGGACTAAATAGAGAAAAATCTGACATTAATATGCAATTGGAATAATAATTAATAATATATTTTTTTGAATCAAGAATAATAATTAATAATTAATAATTATGTGGTATTAGATTTCAAAGGACACATTTCTATTCCGGCCACACCGAAAGACAAATTGAACTTTAACCGAACCTCAAATTACAGACACAGACATATTGTCCTGTTTGGAACAACTATGAAGGAAAAATGGAAAACAAATAGATTATAATAAAGTTGATCAATTAATTAACAATATTATTATATACTATGATTACTACGTACCAATTGGAGAGACAAATTGTACTAATTAAATGATTAGTGTGGAGCCCAATTTGTTAATCATGTCATGTTGTTGTAGGAACATGACAATTGATGCCAAATAAAGGTCAAAATTGAAAATTAAAAAAGAGGGGCATTAATAATGATGAGAGATTTTTAAAAGAAAAGCTAATTGTTTTGTTATTAATCATTAATTAGTGACCTTTTTTTTGGCTCATAAACGAACATATCCAAATATAAAGGGACACTAAACTTGAAAGAGAATCAAACATAGTTGACCAAGATGTGTTTCTGTTTTTCTAGTTTGTGTTTTTAATTTAAATTAATTATTTTATTTGCCGTTTTTCAAGGAGAATTGTTGGCAATTAATAAAGGGGGGGCAAAGCAAGAAAGCAAGAAAGCATAAGTTAGATCTTTTCTTGATAATGTTTTGGGTGACACAAGTGTGGATTATTTATATAGCCTCAGAGATCCACACATTAGCATAATTTTGTTATATTTTGGAGACCCCTCAGCCTCTCTAATCATTTCTTTATCATCTCTTGACTTAGTGAGGGAGGCCCAATTAGCTATTTGGTTTCCAATTTAAATTTCTCTTATCTACTAATCAATTTATGTCCCATGTCTAATCTCTATCTCTCATTGATTTGTTGTGTTTTTCGTGGTTTTTAAGAATGTAATAAAGCGAGTGTGTTGTCTCATTCTCGTCAACAATATATTTGAGTATTGCGTTATAATAATTGGGACGTGACAGTCATAATAGATGTCGTGAGATTTTTATTTACATATAATTTTATTAATGATTTTACCTTTATTCAATAATAGAATATTAGGGTTATTGTGTGTCTTCCATTTCTTGCAAATTAATTAAAATATGTACAACTTAAAAGGAGCAATACATTCAAGTATTGTGTTATAATAGTTGAGACGTGACGATCATGATAAACGTCGTCAGATTTTTATTTATATATAATTTTATTAATGATTTTATCTTTATCTAATAATAGAATATTAGGGTTATTGTGTGTCTTCAATTTCTTGCAAATTAATTAAAATATGTACAACTTAAAGGAGCAAATCATAATTACTTGACCATTACTTGTTGTTCATTATTTGATATCTATATTGAATGCAAAGATATATATATATATATATATTATAGTAAAAACAAAAAAAAAAAACAAAGGAGCTAGATAGTTCCGAATTGTTTGGTCAAGGTAAGAATCAAATCAATTGTAAAAGGGACACTTCTAAAACACATATTTTAATTTTAATTTTATTACTATCTCAATCATTGTTTTCTTAAATATTATTATTAATTTATTTTCATTGTTTAACATTAGAATCAACTAGTGTTAAATTCCTAAAGATTTTGGTATATATGGATTATGGAGTAAGATAATATAAATAAAGCACTTTTTAGATCTTGCAAAGGAATCGGTTAAGATAGTGTAGGCCAGAGGAGAATTAAATTAAGGTTAGATTAGTGGAGGGGGAAACACCTTGGCTACTTACAAAGCAACCAAATACTTGATTACTTAATTCTGCTGGAGGTCACTAAATTGTTCAAGTTGTTTTGAAATGTTTAGTGGCTGTTTGGTTTGCGACTAACAACATTATAAAAAGAACATTAATAAAATTTTATTTAGTTAAAAATATTCTAAATAAAATTTTATTTAGAATTTTTATAAAAAATAATAGGTTCATAGAATTTTATAATAATAGAATGTAAAAAATATATATATGTTTTATTAAAAAAAAATAGTGAAGAAAAGTAATATTTTATTAAAAATATAATGAATAAAAATAATATTTTATTTAAAAAATAGTGAAAAAGTAGAACCAACAAATATGAAATTACTGTTACAGGAAATAAAATTTATTTATTGAAACTTTTTCTTTTTGTTAACTATACATTTTAAAATATATATTTTTCTAGTCTATAATTTTCTCTTTCAACTATTGTAAAAAGTGCAGAAAAAAAAGAATCGAACACCCATTTAGAATTTCACCTAATTTTTTATGCCGATATATCATATATGATGCTTATTTTGAAATGTAGAAAAAGGGAAAATCTGCTTACATAAGAACAATCTTACCATCTTAGTTTAGGCCAAAAGGGCCACCTATACTTCTTTAATCACTCTCTCTCTTGCATGAGATTCTTCAAAACTTTAAATACAAACTTTCAAACCCTTTAATTATTCCTTTCCCGTCTTTTTAAACTTTACCCTATTGCAAATTGCATATTACAGTCCAATCTACGGCAATAGGATTTTATGCCATCAAGATATTACTCATAAAAGGGATTCTATTTTGGTTCTTAAAGTTTTTGAAATCCCCCAACATTTTTGCTTTTAAAAATTGTTTGTAAATGTATTGAAAAGAATTTGCATGAAAAGCTCCTTCTTTTCCTCAGATATTAGGGTTTAGGACAACAATAGACTGGCTAACGTTAGTCTCATGGGTTTTTATTATTAGAAATATTCTATGAGATTCTATTGATATAGATGTTTATGAAATAGATATTGCATTTATCATAATACTAAATCAGTGTTTAGTATTTAGGTTTAGTTACATAATAATATATTTCGTCAAACTTTTGTTGATCAAGATAAAGAAAAATGACAAGATTCTTTTACAAAATCAAATCAAATTTTATATGAAAAGAATGAAATTCAAGATAATAAAATAGTTAGGTGTAAAAAAAAGAAATAAAAGAACACATGCATATTTTTTTCAATGGTGGTTTGGAGTGAGAAATTTAATTTGAACTCTTAAGGATTTTTGTTTTAGTTCTAAAAGTCTTGGTCAATAAAAGTTTGATTCAAATCCATTATATAACTAAAATTATGACCGGTAATTATCCGATATGATTAGTATGTTTGGAAGATAATTTCACTACAAGAAAATGCTCTATAAAGACGACATTTATTGTGACGACATAGGATTAGTTTATAATGACGACATTGTGTTGTTGTCACAATAATTTCGGAACAATTCTTTGTTTAATTAAAAACAATTTAGCAACAACAATTATCGTCACTATAAATCAGTAGAATGTCCCGCGAAAATTTAGCGCCTTTTTTTCGAGACGAGAAAGAATATAGCGACAACAATGTCTTCGCTATAGGGTTCCCAATATTTACGGGCGAAACTTTTCGCCCTATTTTTAGCGTAGATATTTGGGCAAGGACGGGCCAATGACTAGGTCCCAAAAATTTTAGGCGGCAAGATTTCGCGCTTTTTCTTGTGTGAGATATTTCACGAACTTTATAGCTACAACGTAGTTACTCTATAGCCACGACATATGTCGCCGCTGTAGAGGCTACGTTTTTAATAGCTAGAAAGCCATTTTCTCCTCATTTGTTCTTGGCCCAAAAAAATTTCCTCTCTCTTTTCTCTCTAATCCTCTCATCTTCAAGTTCTCCAAAGAGGTTTGTGTGTGATCCTAATATTTTGTTGTTGTTGATTATATGAGTTTTGTTGTTTTTTGGATTATTTATGTGTTTTTGATAAATTTGGAGATAATATTTGTGGTATTTCATTGTGTTAGGTGATTTGTGCTATGTGCTTTGGAGAAGTATTGCAATTTGTATTTTGTGTGAGCTAGAAAAGAGGTATGTAATTTTGTTGATATCTGGTGATTTTGTTGTGATATTTGGTGGTTTTATTTGAGATTAGATTTGTAATTAGGAAATTAGTTGAATATGTAGTATTGAAAATGGATTTGATATGATAATGTTTTTGATTTGATTTGTGGAATTGTAAATATAATTGTAATTTTGAATTAGGGATTCATATAGGATTTGTTAGTACATATTGATATTGGAAATAAAATTGTAATTTTGAATTGATGTTGGAGTTGAAATTTTATTTATAAATTAGTTTTGATGTTTGAAATTGATATTTGATTAAAGATGGTGAAATATTATTTTGTTATTGTGAATTAATTGATATTAGTATTAGATTAAAGATATTTGGAGTTGATGTTTGTTATTGTTATTGATATTAAGACTAATATATATTGAAATTAATGTTGGATTTGTTATGGTAATGCGACTAATTGTACACACTGTCACAAAACTTAGAATACTGTTGGAAGATGAGTACGTTTGTGATTTAAAAACTTGTATGGGTAAAAATCCGTATTGATATTTTTACCCGGTAAAAGGTCAACTGGCTCAACGCCGCGACATTATACTATGGTTGGGTTCTATGTCACGGCCCACCCACGTGGGTTAAATGTCACAGCCAATTTCAATTGGCTCTGTACTACGACCCACTTCGGGTTCTACACCTAAGCTCATTGGCTCTATCACATGGCTCAATCACAGTTGGTTTTACACTAAGGCCCATCTCATGGAAATCCCATCTTCAAGATAACTCATTCTACAAGCTATTCACTCTACGGGCCAGCCCAGTCTACGAGCTGACCCATTCTACGATACACCTCGCTTCACGAGCTAGGTCATTCTATGAGTTAGGTCACTCTACGGGTCAGGTCAGCTTACCAAGCGGGTTACCCTTCAAAGGGTGCACCATGACCTTTCAAGTCACTCCATTAACTCCTCATCAATTGGGAGTTACATGACATTGAATGCTCACTTAATGACCCATCAATGCTCTATTATGACAATCAGCATGACTCCTCATTCTACCACGTGTAGAGCTAACAACAAGTCTCCATTTATGAGTGTAACTGCTGATTATTCACTTTGCCTCATTAAAAGCCTTCATTAATTCCCCATTTCCTATAAATACCCAAGGATCCCCCTCGACACCCCTTCTTAAGGGGACCTTTTGGGTGCTCTTTCAATATTCAGATCCTTGATCTAACTCTTGGTTTTTTCTCAACTCTCCGAGAGCATTTCCCCACTAGAAATCTCCGTCTCCTAGTATCGCCATCGCTAGGCCCATCTCTGGCTGCCTAGCAACACCGCCGTAGTGCCAAGTTCCGACTTGCCTACTACCTTCGCCGCGCCTAAATCTTCTGGTCACGGTAACACTATTATGTCTTTACATATTCACTTGGATTTCATCCTTTTTTTTCGTTATCTAACTTGACCGTCAGAGTTCCTTTGGTTGGCACCCCTCGATGTCAAGGACTTCACACTCATTTTTTACTTTTTCTGTCTAACAGGTTGCCAATGGCCACATTCTCACAAGAAATTCAATTGTAGAATTCCAACCGTCTGCAAAACTCATCTTCGAATTGTCCCTTGTTTGGATAGTTTGAGATTAGTTTTCAGTTATGAATTGTGTTGTATTTTTTAGTTATTGATTTTATTTCATATGTAGATTTCGATGGTATCTTCCCTTTATTCTCTGGGTGTTGAAAATATTTTATATAGATTACATACTTAGGAGAATTGAGGCGAGATGATGTTAAAATTTACACGTGAAGTGTAGCAATAATTAAAAAAATACAACACAATTCATAATTGAAAATCAATCTTGAATGGTTTAGGCGTGTACCTTTTAGAGTTGGAGCGATAAGGCAGATTTATGACACATTGTTTGAACAAAATTTACAGTTAACATTTATTCTTTGCGTACTTGAAGCATCTCAAAAATGGCAATTGGCAAGAGTTTGACGAAGATTAGAAGACGCAGTTCGTCTACTAAGTTTTAGAATGGTTTGCAGAATTTTCTACAGATGGCGAAGCCATTTGCAGATGATAGGGGGTTGATCATATGTCCTTGCAACAGATGTGTAAATAATGACAAACATCAACTGTATATGCTAGAGAATCATATCTTTTGTTATGGTTTTATGAGGGCTTACGATGTCTGGATTTATCATGGGAAAAACACGAATGCCACTGTATCTTTGAATCTGCCAAAACATAATGGGTGAATGCCTGACAGGGATGAGATGTTTGATGGTCTTGATGATATAATCAGTGATGATGCAGAAGTGGATCTGGCACCCGCTGAAACATTTAATGTATAATACAACAAGTTGTTTAGAGCCCTAAATTCTGAGTTATACCCTGAAGTGTCTTTTTTTTCATCATTAAACTTCTTAGTTAAGTTGATGAACTTGAAGGTGCTCAATAAGTGGACCAATAAGTCATTCGATGAGCTGCTAAAATTGTTTAAGTTGGCATTTCCCAAAATTGATCTCATCAACTCTCACTA
>WUAT03366308.1:0-10393 GCA_010015005.3 Ulmus americana | reverse complement strand
CTTTTGGGATCTCAATCCGAGCAGGAGCATTTACAGCTGGTATGTATGATTTAGTCACTCTTTTTGTATCAGTGAACACATCTGGCAATTGATTTGCTATAGCTTGTAAATGCACAATCTTTTGCACATTTGACTCACATTGTCTTGTGCGAGTATCAAGATATGAAAATGATGGTTCACATCATGTAATTTCCTTTTCTAGCTATTTCTTTTCTCTCCCTAATGTTGGGAAAATTGCCTCACCAAAATGGCAATCGGCAAAACGTGTCGTAAATATATCACCCGTAAGAGGTTTAATAAATTTTATTATTGAAGGGAATTCATACCCAAAATATATTCTCAGCCTCCTTTGAGGACCTATTTTTGTGTGTTGCAGTAGAGCAATCGGTACATATACCGCATAACCAAAATTCCTCAGATTGGAAATATTAGGTTCTTGACCAAATACTAGTTGTAATAGAGAGTATTTATGATAAGCACTTGGTATGATACGGATTAATGAGGCATCATGTAATATAGCATGACCACATACAGAGATAAGGAACTTTGTTCTCGTTATCAATGGTCTAGCAATTAGTTAAAGGCGTTAATTAATGATTCAGCCAAACCATTGTGTATGTACATGTGCAATGAGATGCTCAACAGTAATCCTAATAGACATACAATAATCACTGAAGGCTTGAAATGTAAATTCACTGGCATTATCAAGCCTAACTTTTTTGATTGTGTAAGCAAGAAATTGTGCTCGTAATTTAGTTATCTAAGCAAGGAATCTTGCAAATGCTACATTTTGAGTTGATAATAAACAAATATGTGACCATCTGCTAAAGACATCTATCAATACTATAAAGTATTGAAATGGTTCACATGGTGGGTGTATTGCCCACATATATCATATTGTATACATTCAAAAAACATAGGTGATTCTCTTTCAATTTTAACTAGTGATGGTCCTGTGATTAATTTTCAAAGAGAACAAGCTATACATGAAGATGTATTTGTTTGTGGGATCTTCCGGCCCTTTAATAAATGTCCATGTGAACTTTCAATAATTCTTCGCATCATTATTGAACTAGGATGACCCAAACGGTTATGCCAATTGGTCAAAGTCTGAGGATCAATAAATTCTCTTTTAACTACCATATGTGACTCAATCATATTTATGTATGTGTAATGCAATCCAGTAGGAAATTTTGGTAGTTTCTTTAACATGTATCTTTTTCAAGCTACATCAGAAGTGATGTACATATAATTTTATAGTATCTTCACATCAAATTCATGAAGATATATGTCATTAAAACTCAACAAATTCCTCTTAGATTTGGGTAAAAGCAAAGCATTATTTATGGAAAACTTTGTTCCATTAGATAATACGAAGTTGGTTTTTCCGTGACCTTCAATTAGGTCTATAGGTCCTGATATTGTATTAATTATTGCATTTGTTGGTTTTAGATTAGAGAAGTACTTTTTATGTTTCAAGATAGTATGTGTTGTTCCACTGTCTAGAATACAAAGGTCCTCGGTATTAACTTTGACATCAGCTGCTTCATTAGTATGTTCCATATTAAATCTTCATAAAAGAAACATAACGTACTATTATACATTGAAGTAGTTCATGAAGATTACATAAAAATGATAAGAAATAAATATGAAAACAAAACAACAAATGTGGGGAAATAGTAATACATCATATACTAGTCTAGTTATCACAATCGTTACAACCATTCTCAAAACTATTAGTAAAGTCCGAAGCTTCCATATGAGTTGAATCATTAGCAGGATCATGTTGTTCAACAAGATTTTTTTTTTTTTTCCTTTTCCTTTAAGGGATGCATTATACAATTAGCAAAGATGATCTGGTACACAATAAATACGAGACCAGTGTCCCTTCATTCTACATCTGAAACAAGAATCTTCATGATTCTTGGAAGAAGTTCCACGAACATCTTTTCCTTTATCTTTTTAATCCATACAAAGTCTTTTTTGTGGGTGGACTGAGTTTGTCTGTGAAGGTTCATTACCATAATTGCTTCGACCACGGCCACGTCCATAATTACTCCCACCTTTAAAATTATTAGAGAATAGACATTTGCTTTCGGAAATGCTTCTGAACTAGTGGGACGATACTGATGATTCTTCATCAAGAGTTCGTTATTCTTTTCTACCACCAAAAGGTTGGAGATTAAATCAGAATACTTGGTAAAATCATGTAATCTATATTATTATTGCAATGTCATGTTTGATGCATGAAAAGTGGAATATGTTTTCTCTAACATTTCCTCATCTGTAATCGTATGTTTACAAAATCTCAATTGTGAAACAATTCTAAACATTGCAGAGTTATAATCACTGACTTTTTTAAAGTCTTGAAAACGTAAAGCATTCCATTCATTGCAGGTGACAGGAAGTCTAACCTCCTTTTGGCGATCATATCTTTTTTTTAAGATTTTTCCATAAGGCACTTGATTGTTTTTTTACAGTGAGGTATTCACATTTCAAACCCTCATCAATATGTCTACAAAAAAATATTATCGCTTTTATTTTGTCTTGGGTTGATGTTTTATTTTCCTCATTTATAGTCTCAGAGAGACTCATTAATTCAAGATGCATTTCCATATTGAGGATCCAAGACATGTAGTTTTTCCTTGTTACATCAAGTGCACTGAACTCGATCTTTGTAAGGTTTGAAATGGTGATAACTAAAACAAGAAAGATAAATAAAAATATAAAATTATAAAAAACATAAAGTGTAATAATAACGATAATAATATTATGATGGCTCAGCCATCCATATTATAATATTATATTAGTAAGATTAGATAATATATAAATAAATAGTGTGTGTGTGTAATAATAAAATTCTTATATAAATAGTATTTATATATATAATTAAATGGTGTCTCAGACTTCCGCAATTATATATATAAATACGATATAATAATAATAATAAAATGAGTATATAAATAATATTTATGTATATAATTAAATGGTGTCTCAGACTTCCGTAATTATATATATAAATATGATATATATATATAATAAATTACGTATATATATAAAATGCATAAATATATAAATAAATAGGTAACCATATATAGTTAAGGGATTTTTCCACTAGGGCATCAATGGTGAAATTAGATTAGTGGAGTTAGATAAAAGAAATAATTACAACAGTAATATTTATAGAAAATAAATATTTTTGTAATTTACACCATATTACTATAATAGGTGGCATAACCTCCTTTTTATATAGTAATTGGTATTATAAAAGAATATAAAATAAATAAATGAAAATTTGAAAAAGATACATTTGACTAATTACGGGACTACAATAGGAACTTACTAAAAACACTAGAGTACTCTTGCTGATAACGAGTTATAAATTTCAAGTAAAATGGCAAGTAATAAAGAGAGATTTCTAAAGAGAAGGCTAAGAAAATTCTAGAAATGTGAAATTCTTATTATATTTTTAAAATAATATGAATTCTTTAAACTTTATTTAAAAGGAGAATATTGAGTACTATTCATTCGTAGTTGAATACGTCAAGTGGCCATTTTTATGGGTGGCAATCACATGGCCCCTATAGCCCAAGTCGACTATACACATGAGGCGGCCATCATTTATCAAGTTGATATTTACAACAAAAACTATTTTTTTTGGTTTGTGAAGATATTGGGTTTGATGATTATCTGAATTTTTTTTTTTTTTTTAAAGAAAAGATTTTGTGAAATGGAATGAAAATTAGTGGAATTTTATAGAGGTTTTTCTTGCATTTTCTCGGTTTTCAATTCAATATATTGTCTGTGACCCAGAATGGTAAAGAGATGTTCTAGAAATTTATGGGATGTGAAATATGGAATGAAAATTAATTACTCTTTAAAGGGTATTTTCCCGATTTGTCTAAATAATAAGGTGTTGACCATGGAGAAAAACGATGACCATCTTAGAGGGGTTCCCAAAATATCTAAGGGTATTTTACCAAAAGTCCCTTAGTGCAAAATTATTATATGATTTCCATGTGACTATTTTTAAAGTAAATAATAACCCATACTAAATATTTGTGTCAATTTTATAGTTTAGAATAATATGAAGAAAAAAAATATTCCCTCATGTAATGTTAAAAGTTATAGTAAATTTTTGAAATATTATATTTAAGTCCAAATTTAGTCTCAAATATAACATATTATAAATTTACCACGATAATAAATGCACCGCTCTTAATTACAAAAATACCGTTAAAAAATAAATGTTCATTCTTTTTTAATTATAGAAAGACCACTAAATATTAAATGTTCATTTTTTTTAATTATAAAAATACCATTAAATATTAAATACTCATTTTTTTTAATTACAAAAATGCTATTTATAGTAAATGATTTTTATTTTAAATTATGAAAATACTATTATTTAATTTAATGCATTAATTATCATGTTGACTTTTATAATTTATAGTATTTTAAATTATATTATCCATTAAAATATAACATTAAAATATTATGTCAAATATAATATTTTATCATTTTTTTTATCGAATTTGAAATTCACATTGACATGGATCAAAGATGGTCTTAAATAGTATAGGAACAATACCTGCTACAAAGTCTAAAAATAAAGATTTATCAGATAATACAACAAAATTAAATACGCATTTAAACGAACTTAATGGGTTTGTTTGACATGTGATTTAAACAAAATTTTAGTGATTTGAGCAAGATAATTTTTTGAACAGGATTCTAAAATTTTTGGTAAAAGTAAGTGGGGTTCACCAGATTAAAAAATAATGTATATAAAAGGTGGTGGAGATTGCTTAGAATGGAAGTTAGTAGCCATGTTATATGTCTCCCAACTAACACTACAAGAAATTCATCTTTTCGTATCAGGCAAAACACGCTATGAAAATATATTCATAGAGTTTTTGTTTAAATCATGTTATCCGATGTTACTAAAAGTCGAATGGCTACTGTAACTGTAATTACGTGATGAAAAATGCTACAAATAAATTTTTTTGTAACACACTATACATGCTACAAATATAACTATTTGTAACGCATTATACACGCTACAATAACTATTTGTAATGTATTATACACGTTACAAATATAACTTGTAACATATTATACTCGCTTCAGCTATAGCTTTTTGTAACGTATTATACATGTTACCCAAAAGGTTTTTGTTGATTTGCAGCATTTCGTTTTTGTTTTTGAAAGGCAACATAATGCTTTATCTAAATAGTTGCATTAAAATTAAATTGTACATTTGGCAATTAATAAGTTTCTGAAAAAAGTCAATCCTTTAATCCATTAATCTAAATTAAACAAACATAATTTTATCCAAAATATAAAGTAATGCCAAAAGGCTCTCTATATGTCATTTCTAACAAAATAATTTAACTAAAAAATAAAAATAACCAAACAAAATAACACTAAACACTAATTGTGACAACAAGCCAACATTTGCTTCAGCTAGAGTTTTGAAACCTGGTTCTACTAATTGCCGGCTTGTGACAGGGATTCTCAAATCAAATGATTCTCAAGCATAGCTTTTATGCACTTTGAACATATGCGGCCGAGCCCTCAAATCTGGTTGAAGAATGTACATGCACTTGTCAAAATGCCTCTGGATGGCCTGCAACTCTAGTGTTAAGTAACAACTACACCATGATCTCCCAGATTTAAAAATGAAATCATCAAATATTCCCATTTACCTGATCGAAGGCATGAGTATTTGCAGTTGAAAGAACAAGAACTTTCTGATCATTGTTCCCTACACCCTAAACATTTAAAAGATAATCCAAGTCAACAAAATGTTTGTATATCAGAGATCAACTTCCTGAAACAAAAAATAAAATTAAAATCTACCCTTCTCATACCCATAGATAATAAAAATCTTTAACCAATACTAGGGTCCCTGGAACATTGTACTAAGGCAGAACCCTCACAGCTATAACCTATAAGGACCATTGATAACACGTAATATAGAAGTCACTGGTACCATAGACATAATATTAAATTGTCAATTATTGGCAAAAAAGAGTCAGAAATAATATAATATCATTAATGAGTATTGTCACAAACGACGTAGTGTACAACATTCTCAATTCTTTGCAGTACAAATATTATGGGTGCTTTTTCTGCTTGTAAGGGTATCTTGCAAGTATTAATATTTTCAGTATTTTAATAATTCGATACATTCAAAGTTCAAGCTTAAAATGATAACTAAACAGAACATTGTAAAGAAATTAAAACCTAACTGATGAATGAATTAAATATAAAAGTGATGATATTTGTTTTTAAAAAATATAAATTAGATTGTGATAATTTTGGTGGGTCACTTGATAGCCATATGGATGAAGAAAATGAGAGGGTGATGAATGAAAAAGTATGAAAAAGAATGATGCAAATATTTTTAAAAAAAGTAGATAAAGGGTTGTTATATTTGGATTATATATAATAGGAAGGAGTACGTGAAGGCTTTTGTTAGAAATTGGATAAAGATTGTAGTTTTATAAGTAGGATAGAGATAAGGCTAATATAAAGGACATTGTGATAATTTTGGAGGGACCCTTGATAGATATATGGATGAAGAAAAAGAAAAAAATAGAGAGGGTGATGTATGAAAAAGTGTGAAAAAAATGAGGCAAATACTTTTTCTAAAAAATAAATAAAAGGTGGTTTATATTTGGATTATACGAAATAGCCAAAAAGAATAATTGAGACAAGAGTTATGTCTTCACTTAGAGTAAAAGATAATGGATTTTACTTGCGTTAACAGGTTTGCTGCTCTTGCATAGGTAATGAATTTGTATGAACAGGAAGTTGCAGCAAAAATGAATTTGCATAAGTTATGAAATCGATTTCACACATCTCAGTTCGTTGCCATTTATATATACACGCACTTAAAAAAAAAAAAAAAAAAAACTAACAAACATAAATTCCCTGCTTTGTCAACTAATCAAAAAAATGTGTGCATTCTATTTGTAGAAGCCAACCCGAAAATAAAAAAATTCAACAGATGATCTTAAAACAGAATATTTCTAAATAAGTAGAAACATAGAAATACTTCAAAATATACATAGATTCAAGAAGTTTTCTGGTAAAAAAATTTTGCTTCTTGATAAACAATAGAAATTCTATTCATTAAGAATCAAGATAAAAATAGCAACCATTATTACCTCACAATTTTCTGGTTGTAGTTCAGAAACCATATGCTTGATTAAATCCTCGTAATTCCCATTCAACCATTCACTGCAAAATTATTAAACAAGAATTTTAATATTCTCAGACAACATCTAAACATTTTTGTCAGTAGAATTAAATCACGTAATAATAAAATTATCAATTAAATAAAATCAGAGCCGGTTTTACACAAGGCAGAAGGTGTAGTCATAGAAATCACGTAATAATAAAATTATCAATTAAATAAAAATTAGAGCCGGTTTTGTACAGGGCAAAAGGTGTAGTTACCGGTATGTTTGAGACGTGATTTAAATATGATTTTAGTGATTTGAGTAGGATAATTTTTTGAACAGAATTTTAAAATTTTTGGTAAAAATAAGTAGAGTCCACAAGATTAAAAAATAATTTATGTAAAAGGTGATGAAGATATTTAGGTTTAATGATTAAATAATATGAAAAAAAATAATATTTTATGTAAAAGGTGATGAGAATATTAATAATATAATGTAAAAGGTAATAGAGTATAAATGTATAGGATGTAAAAGGTGATAGAGTTTGGATATATAAGGTGATAAAATAGGATAAGATAATATAAAAAATAATAGAATCCACAAAATAAAATAAAATAAGATAATAGTTAAATTAAAAATAAAAATAAAAACATTTTTGAAATTTTTTAAAAAATAAGATAAAATAAATTTTTTTTTGAATTGAGTCTAGAACATACCCATAATTTTTTTCTTGAGTCTAGAATATGCCCATAATTCTTAGTTTTATCTTATCTTTCTGTTCCCCAGCTACACTTCTGCCCCATGAATGAAAATATCATGATATATCGCGGGATATATCGAATTTTTGGGAGTTGCGGTATGATAAGTACATGTATGTAAATATCCTTTAAAATATCGCGATATATCACAAAATATCGATATTAGTCTACCTTTGTTATAATTTTACAAAATATCCGGATATTGTTGCGATATATCGCAATATATCGGTTGTAATATCGCATTGTAAAAAATAATTTTTTTTTATATATTTAATTTTTAGTTAAAAGTGCCTCCTTGTGAAATTAAAGTCTGATTTTTCTTTCCTTTTTTTTTTCTTCTCAACATGGATCAAATCAGAAATATAGATTCATGTACTGATTCTTTTCTTAAATTATCTATACATGATTTTTTTATTTGTTTTTACTCACTAATTTGAACTGTTTCCTAATCATTGGTGCTCATAAATTGCTTCCTAAAAAAATATATATATGTCTACTAAAATTGTTAGTTTTTTATTTTTCATTTTTATTTTTTACATAATCAATTATTTGTTTTACTTTATTACCATTACTTACAAATATTATGTACATACATCGCTTAAAACTTACGCAAAAATAAAACAAGAGGAGTTTGTTTAACATGTTTTGATTTTTCAGTTTTATTTTCTATTGAAAAAAAAAAATGTCAAAAATATCCAAGTAGTCTATCTTTATTCTTCATTTTGTTTTTATTTTATTTTTTACCATGAAAACTTATAAAACAAATAAAAACCAATATTTTTATATTCAAATTTAAAATAAATTTATGTTACAAATGATAATATATATATATGATATACATGTTCAAGAGATAAAAGTAAATCTATTTTTTTGTTCTCTTGAATAGAGATAAATTGGAGATGTTCAAATAAAATAATACTTTTCCTCTTGTCCTACTATGTTATAGTAAAAAGGACTTGAATGGTGAGACTTTTTATTTGAATGTAGTGGATTTCATATTGTATTGGTTCTATTGAAGGGTAAGGCTTTTTATGTCCCCCCCTAACTAGGTGTATACAGTTTTTTCGAATTAATAAAATTTATCCTCGCACTGTTGAAGTTTTTTTACTTAACAAATCAACAGATATTTATGATTTTATTTTCAAATATCAATAATTCCATACAAATAATACATCATAAGTTTTATTATAAAATTTTTTAAGTACTATAAATATTGTAATATACAACATATCTACAAATTTAAATTTATTATATAATATATATAAAATATTTTTGTTACAAAATAATGTTCAATCAATAAAATAATGTTTGTTTTAGTATCTCTCAAATTTTCATTACAAATTTATAATTTTTTAAATTAATATTCATCATTTTTTTTTTTTGTGATATTGATATTAATATTTTTATTGATATATCTGTAAAATCAAACTTATCATATTTTTTTTATTTGTGATATTTTAATCTTGCTCCTGCCTCACGTGGGATCCTAATATAGTCAATGGAGTTAGGTTGTTCAAATAATACAGCTACCTTTAGATCGACTGTTTTTAACCACGTAAATTGAAATTATACTCTTTCTAATCACACAAATTGAAACTGACAGAGACATAGTTGACATAGTGAAGTACTGCTTCTATCTTGTTCAACAGGGTATCAAGATATGGCTCTTAACGAATTCTGACAAGATGGAAAAAGTTCTTTACTTTTGGGGTTTCTCAATCAATCATAAGCAAGATGGTATTGCTTTAAAGGTTTTAGATGGGTACTGCTTCAGATCCTGAGAAATATAAGGGGGAACTACAGGAAAGCCCCTTAAAATGAGGCATCAAAATATTTATACCCTTGTTTTATATTCATTACATATATACCACATTTTTACTTATTTTATCTTTTTATAAAATAATAAATTATAAAAAAATTTCGAGACTAAAATAAATAATCCTGAATATAAAAATATATAGTTAAAAAAAATGGGGTATAAGGTGTAATTTTCTTGAAATATAAGTCTTAAGAGGGTAGCTACTTTCCCAAAGCCTCTTGCATTCTTTTTGATGAAATTTGGACCACATTGAATTTGATATTAATTAAATTTTGTACGGTCAGAAAGCACTTACCCTTTTATTATTATCATAATTATATATTTATATATATATATATATATATATATATATATATATATTTTGTTGACATAGCTGGCTTCCAAATAAAAACAAGAAAAAGACTCATGTTTGGTTGCTTATTGAAAACAAGTTATTATTATTTATAATTGTTGTCATTGTTTGACTTCTTTATTTGTAATACTTTTTTTTATTTTTTTATACTATTTTAAAATTTTTAAAAATATTATATTATTTTTATCATTTTTTTTATAAAATATTATATCTTTTTATTACATTTTTAATTATATATTATTTTTTCCTACCTTATTTTTTATATAATTTTATC
>WUAT03366197.1:0-10394 GCA_010015005.3 Ulmus americana | reverse complement strand
CATGCCTCCTTTTAGGGGCATTCTTGTAGTTCCCCCTTTTTTTTTTTGAAAATTAGAGAGGCCTACTCCTATCCCTGTAAAAAAATAAAAAATAAAAATAAAAAGAATATCAGTACAAAGGTACTTTATAAACCGCGTATGGTCCATTTTGAGATTATTGTGCTTCTGAAGTTAATAATAATCATTAGGATCCTTCTGGGAGCTGACTGAACCAACTCAAAGCTTGCTCAGTGAAGGTCGTCGAGAATAGCTTGCACATCAACCCTTCAGTGATCTCTTCCAACGAGGTCTTTTTCTTGAATTGTTGGAGATGAGAGATTGGATCAGACTTTCCCTAGAACTTCTCCAGCATAGGTGGATTGAAGTTTCTCAGCTTCACCTCTTTCATTATCCACTGTACGAAAGGAGATCTTGAAATTCCTCTCATAGCTTCTTTTACTTTGTCCATCAGGCTATTCATTGGAATTCTTCCTACTCTTCAGACAACTTCTTCAATGATCTTTTCATTTAGCTCCATCAAATTAGTCGCATTTTCTTTTTCCTTTTCCTTTCTTTTGAGATCATTTCTTCCTTCATGTTGATTAGCTTTCTTGTTGCTATTAACAGTCTTTGAACCTGAAGCTGCCAAACTCTCAAGGCTTTTGGTGCTGCTTTCCACTATCTTTATCTCGTTCTCCTATTTTGTTCTTCTACTTTGGCTTATTGAATTTCTCTCAATCTTTGATTGCTCTGATTTTTCGGCTTTCTTTTTTAGTGTATTATTCTCCCTTTCTAGAGCTTCGAGTTTCTCATCAAACATTCTCTTCATGTCCATCATCATCTCTACGGTTACATTATTCGATTCTTCCTATCCTTGGATCATCTTTGCCAGTTGGTCTATCTGCAATGCCTCTGGATTGCTCGACTCTTCCAAGCTTGGAAAAATCTTGGTGTTTCCTAGTCCTCTTCTATTTGGTGCCTTTCTCAGTCAAGTTTCAACTTAGAAATCTTCACAAATTGATGAATTCATAAAGAAAACTTGAAAAGGTCTCGATCTTCGATTCTCCTTTGCTTGATCACTGTCTTTGACTTTTTGTATCGGTTCCCACAAATTTCGCCAATTGTAAGTACAAAAAAATAGCACAAACAATAAATATCTTCTTATTGCAAATCAAATGAATCTGTCACAACAATCACTCGTAAACTCTTAAACTCTCTAAAGAAAGAAGTCGATGAACTCTTTTCTCTCTCTAAGAATTCTTGAATTTTCTTTCTAAATGAAAAGTGTATCTAAAAGATTACAAGTGCTTCATATTAATTTGTAGACAAACTAAAGTTACATTTCATCCTCCGAAAGTTATGCTTCCCAAGTCCACCCTTTGATGCTCCGCAAAGAGTATCCTTCGAACCTTCGCTTGACTTATCCTTTGTCTCGCAACGTAACTTCCTTTGGCGCCTCTAACAAAGCATCCTCCGGCGCCTCGTTTCTTCCTCTGGTGCCTTAGTCTTTTTAACCAATAAACTGCTGCCACATGGGGAACGTCACAATTTCCCCACCCAAAGACACATCAAGCATCAAAGTAATCGTAACAATTAAACCTTCAAACAAACTATCATATCTAGTGGAAGCCTCTAACAATATCATACAAATATAACACGACAATTATTGTACAATCAGAACCTTCTCTTGAGGCATTTTCTTGAGAACTATTCATTCATGGCTGCGATGGATGGCCACGATCTGGCGGTGGGTGTGGCCAAAAGCAGTCACCACGGCCAACATCGCCATAGTAGTAATGATGAGAACTAGTTTCGTAAGAGATGTCCCTTCCGTCAGGATGACCATTATAGCTATCATATGTCGTCATTGTAAAGATTACTAGGATCATCTGCCCTATCGAGTGAAATGAAAATGTTTTGTAATGCAATGTATTTAAAGATTTTCCCTATATATATATATATGTGGTAGTTTGAGCTAACCATAACCATGCACTTAATCGTGTTATAGCGATCTTAAAATATTGTTTTAAAGTTAATAAATCTTTATCTAGCCTTCTCGACCTTAATCCATCTTAAATCCAACTAATCAAGCTAGTCAAAATTAATATTAAATTAATCTCAATTAATTTTTAATCCAGCTTAGTTACTAATTAATCTCAGGTAATTCTTAATGTCTGATTAATTATGTTAATTTTTTCCTTATTTGTATGACAATGACTATTAAAAACTATCTCATGTATCAGTGCCGCAATTTGTTTTGTAGCATTGTTTTTTTGCTTCAAAACAATTGAAACATTTTTTTTTTTTTTAAATATCACTTATTATTTGCAACAATCGCTATTGATGACTTCAGAAAATGCCCCAAAATTTTGCCGCTTATAGTTTTACAGCATTGTTTTAGGTTTTTTGCTGCAATTTTTATTTATGGCTAAAATCCATGTGTTTTTATAGTGTCTCTGGCAATTTTTAAATTTTTTTTCTTAAAACAAATAGATACATATTTTTTTCTTTCTTGAGACGTTATATTTGACATGGTTAAGCTTTTTAATCAAATACTTTGATAAATTTTGATTTTATAGTAGTCCAACATAGCCTACCTCTACGTGAAGATATTTAGGGGAATTTTCATTAATGAAGGAGAATGTTGACAATAGGATTTGGCATAGTAACAATCCTTGTAACCAAAGAATCTTCAACCTCATTAATGTGCATTTACTTCCCTATTAATAGGGAAGTATTTTGGGATGAAAACTTAATTACAAAAATCATCTTGGAGTAAATTTAATATAGCAATTTTTTTTGCTCTCCTATGCATGTCGTCCAGATGGCGAATTTGCACCTTTTGTGTTGAAATTTGCTCTATTCGATAGATGATTTAAACAGAATTTCAATGATGCAAAATAATTTTTAGGCAGGGGATTCTAAAATTTTTGAACAGGTGGTGCCTGGTAGGATTCACACGATAATATTTATAATTTTATGTCGGGGTCTACACACATGATACTACTAATATTTTTTGGTGATTACGACGGGATCCACAAGATAATATTATTAATTTTATGTAAAAATAGTGGGGTCCACACAATAATATTAATAATTTTTTGTGATTATAGTGGGTCCACACTGTAATATTATTAATTTTATATAAAAAGTTAAACGGTCCACGGGATTTAGCAATAAAATAATATAAAAATTAAATATTTTATTAAAAACACATTGGATCCACCAGAATCGTATTAATAATATGATGTAAAAGATAATATGATATGCAAGGTGTAACACGATTGAATATGATAGATATTGATTAGAATATATAAAAGAATTAATTTTTACATAATATGATATGATAATAATTAGAAAAGAATTGGTTTCTAAAATAGGAAACAGAAAAAAAAAAAAAAAAACACCAAGGCATTACTTTTCTCTTGCACTCTTTTTTTCCACGCTAAATCTCACTTATTTAGTGGAATTTTATATATAATCGATCTGAACTTCCGATATCCATTTTAATTTTGGTCGTTTTGTGCTTTTGCAATATTTGTTACATCTTGATAAGCCCTCTTGGATGTCCTAGCAGCTTTGATCCATTCGGTGAAGACACTTTTAAGCATTGCAGAGAAGCATAATCTTCACTTAGCCTCAAGTAATTATATCCGACAAATAATTGAAACAAAGGAGGAATGGGCCGATAATCTGCTTCTAATTGAAACAAAGAGACATCTAATTGAGGAAAATAATACTTTAGAAAAACATAATAAAAATGTATTAAAAATCCAAATGGGAGTTTTTGTTACAGGAGCTCTAAAAGTAACTAGGGAGTAATTTTCTCATACTTTATATTCATCCATTTCATTTACCTAAATCATGCAATCTATAAACTAATTTTAAAACCAGAGTCAGGAGAGCTTTTGTTTATTTGACAGCATGTGCTTAGTAAAAGACTCATCAAGCATCAAAGTAACCGTAACAATTAAACCTTCAAACAAACGATCATATCTAGTGGAAGCCTCTTAACAATATCATACAAATATAACACGTACGACAATTATCATTCAATCAGAACCTTCTCTAGAGGCATTTTCTTGAGAACTATTCATTCAGGGATGTGATGGATGGCCACGATCTGGCGCTGGGTGTGACCTAATAAAGCGGTCGGCACGACCAACATCGCCATAAAAGTGATGATTCGAACTGGTTTCGTAAGAGAGCTCCCTTCCGTCAGGACGACCATTATAGCTATCATTGTCGTCATTGTAAAGATTACTAGGATCATCTGCCCTGTCGGAGTGAAATGAAAATGTTTTGTTATGCAATGTATTTAAAGATTTTCCCTAGATGTATAAGTGAAATATATACAAGTAAATATGGACTTGTACCAGAACAAAGATGGATAGAAGAGAAGAATGATGCATGCCAAGCGTACTGTAAGCCATATTAACTTCATCTTTTCTCTTTTTTGACTGGCTTTTGAGGGGATCTCAGTGTATGTATTTGTAGATAACTATATGTGTTAACAATTTATATAAGCTAGTTTACCAAAGAAAAAAAAAAAAATTTATGTAAGCTGTAAATTAATATTTTATATAAAACAATCACCACTTTAGAATAATCAACTTAAATTTAATTCGTATGGTTGACTATGTGCATTACTGGTTTCATGACAAGGAACACTATCATTTCATGACTATGTGCATTAATTGCGTTATCCATCGAGAGTTTTTAAGGAGCAAAAGATTTTGATCCAAAGAGGGTTAGTGTTAATTTCCCAAAAACAAAAGAGTGTAAAGGATTTTTCACATTAAAAAAATACAATACCAAAAGACTTAATTGGAATGTATTTTATCTAACCCAACTCAACTTCCACTTGAAAATATAAAATTACCAGCAACACCACTTTTATAGTGACACTAATTATGTTTAATTTTCAACCTTCACAAGTGACAGTCATCATGTAGAATATGAAGATAATGACACAATAAGAAGGTTATGATGAGGAGAAGAATGTATTTGATCAGGAAGTTTTCATTTATCACTAAAGGTGATTGGAGTCTCACTAATCTTGCCCATCTTTGACGCTTTCTATTGTGATTATATTCTTAGACATTATTATGGTGTAGCTCATTTACTAGCGTGTTATTTTCTAGGTTGCACGGCTCCTATTTGTTGGACTGAGACAATTGCCGAGTTGGCAAGAAACTAGTTATATGGACGGATCATGATGATCGCCCTCCTTATGCCCTACAAAAAATAAGACCATAGCTAGCCGTTGCACGTGCGCCCAAGTGAAACAATTAAAAAAAACACATATATATTTTTATGAATTGTCAATTTTGTCCACACTTTATTATTTTTTTTACTCTCAACTTTACTTCATGTGCCTCCACTCTATATCCATTTGTCTCCCTTCCCATGTTTTTTTTTTAAAAAAACTTGTAATTATTTTTTACCTATTTTGGTGAGAAGTGAGAACATTTTTGTGTAGACACAGAGAGAGAATGGCAATAAAAAATATCACAAAAAATTAAAAATCAAAGCTTCTCGACTAGTCTAAGTCAATACCAAGAAACATCATATTTATTAGGATATAATCTAGAATTTAACGTTCCTACTATTAATTAATTTTATAATTTTGTTTGTATTTTTATGATTATTTTTAGCTTTTATGAGTCGATATCATCATATTTGATGATGTCCTTCAATTGAGGAATAAAATTTCAAAACCGAGATTTGTTTATCTAAACATATATTACTATTTTTAATTTTTTTAAATCATATTTATCTTCCTTTTTTAAATTGGTATTTATCTTTATTGAATGGAGTCTAAAATTTTAGTCTCCTATACAATCAATAATTTTGTATTTATTTTGATTGTATATATAATATAGAATTTTAATTTCTTAAAATTAATTACATTTTGGTGATTGAGATATAAGGATAGGGAGATTTGGTAGCTCAGTATATATAAAATGAGAGAGAAAATTGAAAGAGTTAGAGATTAAGAGGGAAAAATTAAAATTAGTTAATTGTGTTTATGATGTTTGAGACCCTATAAGGGCACAATAGGATCAAAACCAACATCATCGGTAAGGACCTTGATAGATCTAGAAACCACTGTGGCCTGCGAAAATTCCTGCGGCCTTCATCCATCTTTGTGGCTAGCTACATCTTTGTGGCCTACTATAACTTTATGGCTTGTGAAAACCCCTACGGCCTTCAACCATCTTTGTGGCTTGCGAAAATCCCTGCGGCCTTCAACCATCTTTGCGCCCTACGAAAATCTCTGTGGCCTGCTACATTTATACAAATATCAGGCATCATCTCGGAAATCCTCATCATCTTCTTCAAGTTGAACATTTCTTCAAATCCATGTACAACTTGAGGGGGAGTATTGAGAGTATCAATATTGAGAATATCAAAAGTTGTCTTGAAATTAGTTACCTAGGAAATAGTTATCTTGGAATATGTAGAGTTATTTTGGTATATGTAATGTCTAAGTTCATTGTACTTAGATGTCTCTCTTCACCTATATGTTGATATTGTGATTTATAAGTTAGATCAAGAAAATCAAATACAATGTAGCCTTTTGGGCTTTCCCCGTTTTCTCATTCTCCTCTCTGTTTCTATTTCCATACTTTGAAATTTAACATATACCCCACTAACTTTAACAAAAACATTTAGAATCATGTTCATAAAATTACCTACTCAAATCACCAAAATCCTATTTAAATCGTGTCTCAAACAGGCCCGATGTTTTTTCTCCCCAAGTAGTTTGCCATTTATATAATTTTTTTTATATGTTTATTTTTTTTTTAATAATATAAAATTTGTAGTGTGCCTTTACTGAATTTTTTATTTGGCTCTGCCGCTAAAGTCATCTGTTGACGATCTTTGGAGATTTGATGCCTACTAGGGTCTCTACAAGTAAAATTACCCTTCAACAAAGACACCCAAAGGACTCAACGGAATCTACGTACACAAAACTCGGGCACTGCAACTCTTTGTGAACCTTTCCGATAATGGGAGCTCCACTCGAATCATTAATTCCAATAGAAAGTTATATTAGTTTTTGTGAAAAATCCATTCAGTTTTTAAAAAATCAACAGCCTATTCTAAAGGGATCTTTTTTTTTTTTTTTTAGTCGAATAATCCTTAATCACTTTAAACTTATTTAAAATTTCAACCAAAAAATAATAATAATTCAATTTTGCGTTTCTTTTCATTCACATTCTCAATCTGTCATGCTAACTAGACGTCTAGACATCACTTATTTACTTCACTTTTTAATGCTTTTTGGTGAATTCCATTATTAGCATATGTCTTTTTTGTTGTGGCTGGGATTCTTGATGAAATATCCTCTATTGGTTTATAAAGTAGAGACAGAAGAAACACAGACGTGGCCTTCTTATATTCAACAAAAATAAATAAATTGGTATAATAATCTTTGAGAAATATAAAAGAAATAGGATCGAAGCAACACATAAAGAGCTACTAATTAAAGTCTTTATAGCTAGACACAAACAAGTGGATCAACTACAACCCGCTAGTGTGTAATCATATAATGATTTCCACAATAGTATAAGTTCTTTTTTTTTTCGCCAGAAAAATTATATCTCAAAATATCAAAAGAGGGAATCATTTGGCCTTGTCTATCTGCTGGGATCTAGGACTCCAAACCTAGCAAATAGACCATAACTTTTTCTTTGTTTTCTTTTGGAAAGTCACTTTCTTCAATTATATGGCAGTGAAAATATGATTAATATACTTTGATTAATTGGAACATTTTCTCAAGAAACCAACAGAATACAGATTTACAAAGTAACCCAGTGGAGAATTAATGATCCAATTAGAAATTGTGTATTCAATTTCAATGTTTTTAACATGAATTTGGCACTTAATTACATATTTATGTACCAACTGTTAAGGCTGTTATGTCAAGCTTTAAGTTTGGTTGATGCCCCCCTATTAGTCTAGAACATGGAAACTAAACTTTTAGACATGGAAAGCATGGACACTAGTCTCACTAACTATAATGAAAACATAGAAAACATGGAAACTGAGATACTTTTCAAGTGCTATTAGCATGTCTTAACTCCTACTCTCACCAACCCTTTGGTCCTCCGATTTGAAATTCTTTAAGTTTAAATTTAAGTTAAATCTCACTAATAATCCTCACAAATTTTCAAGCATGCCCTAAATCTCTCATTCTCCCAAAACTTGTAAAAACAAAAACAAAATGCATTTTACCACAATCGTCTAAAAATATGTGAAATAATCTTAAAATTTGTTCGTGAAAATAAGTGATGAAAAATGTGAGGAAATCCGTCAATCAAGGACCTCCTTCGAAACCTAGTCTCTTCAACTTTCGAAATCAAGTTCAAAATGTTGTACTTTTTTTTTTTATTAAATTTGTTGATTTTCATATTTATAAATTTGTTAAATTACATTTGCTTTTGAATTGGTAATGTTGTCCCGGATATAGTCATTTTGTCATGGATTCATGAAGTATAACTTATACACATTTGAAAAATTAGACAAAGGACGAGCATTTGTTATCTTTGGAGCATTTTTTATGATCTCTGCATCTGTTACATTTGGAGCATCACATATCGCCTGCAAATTCAGAAGTCATCTGCAATCTTTTATTGAGATTTTCTCACTTTTTTGCTTGATTTAAACATACATATTACCTATATATATTGGTTTTGATTAGGATCATAGTCACAATTAAAAGATTGATTCATATATATATCTGTGAATATATAAAGCATATATTACTATCATTTGAGTGGGGTGTCCAACAAAATTGCATAATATAGCTTAAAATCACCCATAACAACAAAGATAGTGGTTTTTTTTTTTAGACACTACTACACTAAAATATAGATTTACAAGTGGGTCATAGGTGGTGGTTATGGGAAACTATCACCCGCCATTTAAAGTTTACAAAAAATTGATCACGACTTTTGGGAGATATAGTGCGATTCTCCATGCCTAAGATTTAAGTTCTAGTAGTAGTTTATTAGAAGAACTGCCATTATATGTTTTTAAAATTTGCATGCGTCAAAAACATGACTTTAAGTGGTAGTTTTATATTTGAACCGCCACCTAAAGTCCAGCGAGCATAACTCCCCATTTCGCAAAAACTATCGAAATTTCACCAATTTTCGCCCAAAACATCCCTCCAGTGAACCCTCTCAATTACTGGTCATTTTCCTTCAATTTGGGCATCAAAAATCACTTATTGGTGCTTATTATCAAGGTTTGAAGCTTTTTTGGTAAGATTTTGTTCATTTCAATAGTTTTGTTTTCTATTTGAATAATTTTGAAAATTTTGTATTGTAGTGTTGATTTTGAAAAACAAATTGCAATATTCTTGCCATTTAGAGACCGGGCATTTAGATTTGGATCGTTTGGAACAAGTTGTACGGTTTACTTGGTTATTTTTTTGGGTTTTGATTAATTTATTAAATTTTGGGTATTATTGACCAATTTATGAAATTTGTTGTGATAACAGTATTTTGTAGTTAATTCGAGGATAATTTGAGTTTTATTGAAGTTGTTAGCTAAATTTTGGAGATATGTGCGAATTTTGATATAACATTTAATGAACTATGGGGTTTTGGAAGTTAATTTGCGGATAATTTGAGTTTGTTGAAGTTTTGTGAATGTTGATATAAATGTTAATAAACTATGATGATTCGGGTTGTCCATATTTATGGGAAAACTCTATCAAAATTTACTAAAAATACATTGAAGTTGTGTTTGTGTTTTAGGATTATTGTTTGAAGTCGTGGATAGAAGTTAGATGTTTGTGAGTCAAACAAGTTCACAAAACCGCAAAGGTGTAGATTCCTTTACTTTGCATTAAAATTTAGATAAATACGAGAACTATAAGGTGTCCATGCATTATATGTAGTAACAATTATGTACATAATATAGACTTGGTGAAGGACCATCTTTTTTTAATTGGATTGATCGGAGTTACACTACTTGGTTGTGGCACAGTGAAAATCTTTCATGTTCCTCCTCAAGAACAAACTTTGAGACCAAATATGTCGGAGTTAATGACAATGAGGAGAATTATGATATGGTGGGTATGGTTTATGGTGCCAAAAATGATTTCGTCGGTCGGCCAAAACAGTTCACTCGGTTGTTAGCAAGGATGAAAATATCGATATTGCAAGATATATCGGGCTTTGGATTTTATAGAAATTTCGGTGGATATTTCGATTTCAGTGGACATTTCTAGAAAAAAAAAATTAAAAACTAATGGATATTTACATTTTTTTTTTTTTTGGGAAATTTTTGTGAAATTTTAGATTTAGCTTTAGTAAGTACTAATACATAAATTAAACACTTTTGACAATAAATTAACTAGGTTATTACTAACTAAAATAAATAAAGTGCTTAATATA